>CM056379.1:112077865-112114706 GCA_029718625.1 Synaphobranchus kaupii | reverse complement strand
CCCTGATGTGTGTGTGCGTGCGTGCGTGCGTGCGTGCGTGCGTGCGTGTGTTAGGCTACTTTCCCAAATAACTGAAAAGTGAAATTCCTGCATGTGGAAGTGAATTGTTTCCACCACACAGAGTACTGTGTGTCCACAGGGCTGACGTTTCAAAACACAGGAGAATGGGATCTGGTCACTTGTGTCATTCAGGCCGTCTGTCAATCAGCCCCTAGCCCCCCCCCACCCCCCCCCCCCCCCCACCCCTTCCCCCACCAGCTTGTCTTTCCTTGTTTGGGGTTTTTTTTGTACAGTAAATGACCAGTTGCCTTTTTGCACAATTTGCCTTTGAGTCCAGAGTTTGGCACATGCGTGCATCGGGGGATTGGGAGTGAGAGTTTGGCACATGCGTGAATCGGGGGATTGGGAGTGAGAGTTTGGCACATGCGTGCATCGGGGGATTGGGAGTGAGAGTTTGGCACATGCGTGCATCGGGGGATTGGGAGTGAGAGTTTGGCACATGCGTGCATCGGGGGATTGGGAGTGAGAGTTTGGCACATGCGTGCATCGGGGGATTGGGAGTGAGAGTTTGGCACATGCGTGCATCGGGGGATTGGGAGTGAGAGTTTGGCACATGCGTGCATCGGGGGATTGGGAGTGAGAGTTTGGCACATGCGTGCATCGGGGGATTGGGAGTGAGAGTTTGGCACATGCGTGCATCGGGGGATTGGGAGTGAGAGTTTGGCACATGCGTGCATCGGGGGATTGGGAGTGAGAGTTTGGCACATGCGTGCATCGGGGGATTGGGAGTGAGAGTTTGGCACATGCGTGCATCGGGGGATTGGGAGTGAGAGTTTGGCACATGCGTGCATCGGGGGATTGGGAGTGAGAGTTTGGCACATGCGTGCATCGGGGGATTGGGAGTGAGAGTTTGGCACATGCGTGCATCGGGGGATTGGGAGTGAGAGTTTGGCACATGCGTGCATCGGGGGATTTGGGAGTGAGAGTTTGGCACATGCGTGCATCGGGGGATTGGGAGTGAGAGGGGGGGAGGGCGTGGTGGTGGAAAATGCCCGTGCCGTAAGTGACGTGTTGTGCCAAAGCGCATAGCGTATTTATCCAGGCTGTGCTCACTAATGCAATTTATCACTGACAGAAATATGCTGTGACATTATTCACCCTGCATACGCTACCAGTGAGGCTAACGCTCGACTCCACTCAACAGCCAACTACACACCCAGCAAGAATAGGAGACGAGCAGTATTTCAAGTGTCAGGAAGAAACTGAACTGATCTCCACAGTAAAAGATGTCACAAAAATGGCTTCCAGCGGTTGATAGACGTGGTGTAAGCCTTTCATCGTGTCGCTTGCTGAACATACTCAAACTGCACCTGGCTGTGGTGGACACCGGGAGTCCCTGCGTAGCATTTCGCAGCGCGGTTACGCTAACCTGACAGACCAGATTCATTGCTGAATAAGGTAGACGGTGAGCCACCCTTTTCAACCTAACAAATAAATCAAAAATTTAAAAAAGCATCATTATGAAGTTACAGTGAGCACCATAATTCATTGGACAGTGACACATTTTTTTAAATTTTGGTTCTGTACTCTAGCACTTTGAGTTTGAAGGGATACAATGACAATGCAGACTGTCAGCTTTAATTTGTGGGTATTTTCATCCATATCGGATGAACGGTTTCGAAATTATAGAACCTTTGGTACATAGCCCCCCCCCCCCCCATTTCCGGGCATCAAAAAATATTGGACAGTTTAACAATGTAGAATAAAGTAATCATTTTTAATATTTTGTATGCCGTGGCTTCGGTCTCTTCCTAAGAATGGAAGGACCAAGGTTTCGAGGTCACTCCTGAGTATTCGGACAGAGCAGTCTGGGGGTCCCCTGCTTTGAGGGATACGAGCCCGATCGGTCAGAACTCTTCAGCGGGGATGGTCAGAATTGTACCCAATAATCATGCTTTAAGAAATTTCTTGCATGAGACATGTGTTCCTTAAGTTGTTTTTGAAATGTATGGATCCAGCAGAGCAATGGCTTTTTTTTTTATGCCCTGCATTTGTTCTATTTATTGTGCAGAATAAATGATGTTTGAGGTAATGGAAGCGTGCTCTTTGCTCATTACGTTTCCAGGTCTTTGTTCTGGCTTTCCTGTTGTGCCCTGAAAGGACAGCACAAGTGCTTCATAGAAAAGAGAGAGGGGAAAACAGCAAACAGTAAAAGGATTAAATGTGATGCTGTCACTCACAGAACTCATTATGAAGGTATTAAGCAAACTGAAGTGGACTTTCAGCCTCAAAACCACTGCCCCTCTGGACACCCCCCACCCCCCCTCCCTCAAAACCCCTGGACACACTCCACCCCAGACCATCGCCAGGGCCACCTCAGCTCAGGTTATCCACAGGAAGGATTGTAACCATGGTAACATGCCCCAGCACAGTGACTGTGTGTGTATGTGTGCATGGCAGTGTGCTGTTTGTGTTACTGTACTGTGTGTGTAAGGATGGCAGTGTGCTGTGTGTTACTGTACTGTATGTGTAAGGATGGCAGTGTGCTGTGTGTGTTACTGTACTGTATGTGTAAGGATGGCAGTGTGCTGTATGTGTTACTGTACTGTGTGTGTAAGGATGGCAGGGTGCTGTATGTGTTACTGTACTGTGTGTGTAAGGAAGGCAGTGTGCTGTATGTGT
Source organism: Synaphobranchus kaupii (assembly GCA_029718625.1). Classification (NCBI taxonomy): domain Eukaryota; kingdom Metazoa; phylum Chordata; class Actinopteri; order Anguilliformes; family Synaphobranchidae; genus Synaphobranchus; species Synaphobranchus kaupii. The sequence continues at coordinate 112,112,024 of CM056379.1, read as the reverse complement.
TACTGTACTGTGTGTGTAAGGAAGGCAGTGTGCTGTATGTGTTACTGTACTGTGTGTGTAAGGATGGCAGGGTGCTGTATGTGTTACTGTACTGTGTGTGTAAGCATGGCAGTGTGCTGTATGTGTTACTGTACTGTGTGTGTAAGGATGGCAGTGTGCTGTGTGTGTTACTGTACTGTGTGTGTAAGGATGGCTGCGTGCTGTATGTGTTACTGTACTGTGTTTGTAAGGATGGCAGTGTGCTGTATGTGTTACTGTACTGTGTGTGTAAGGATGGCAGTGTGCTGTATGTGTTACTGTACTGTGTGTGTAAGGATGGCAGCGTGCTGTATGTGTTACTGTACTGTGTGTGTAAGGATGGCAGGGTGCTGTATGTGTTACTGTACTGTGTGTGTAAGGATGGCAGTGTGCTGTATGTGTTACTGTACTGTGTGTGTAAGGATGGCAGCGTGCTGTATGTGTTACTGTACTGTGTGTGTAAGGATGGCAGCGTGCTGTATGTGTTACTGTACTGTGTGTGTAAGGATGGCAGTGTGCTGTATGTGTTACTGTACTGTGTGTGTAAAGATAGCAGGGGTGCTGTATGTGTTACTGTACTGTGTGTGTAAGGATGGCAGTGTGCTGTATGTGTTACTGTACTGTGTGTGTAAGGATGGCAGGGTGCTGTATGTGTTACTGTACTGCGTGTGTAAGGATGGCAGTGTGCTGTATGTGTTACTGTACTGTGTGTGTAAGGATGGCAGTGTACTGTGTGTGTTACTGTGTGTGTGTTTGTAAGGAAGGCCACGTGTTGAGACCGTTATTTAAATCAGGCGTATAGGAAACGGCACTTAACAGAGTCTCTCTGAGTGACGGCCAGGACAGGAAACACAAGTGCAAGCCCTGGCCCCCAGTCACCCCCCCCCCCCGCATGTCACTGGACAAGACAGCACCCCCCCCCCCCCAACCCCACCCCGACTGCAACAGCCAGCTTGGCATTTTCACATAACCCAGGGTCCAGTGAAAATGAGGAGGAGGCCTGTCTAAAATAATCCTGAGTAAATATAAGGCCTGGGAACCTAGCGTGCATTTGACCTGTTAGCCCTTAGCCTTAGCCACTTTTACATCAACCCTGCATCTCTCAATTTCAATTCAATTCACAAATGCTTTATTGGCATGACAACATACATCTTATGTTGCCAAAGCACTGAACAAAGAACGCAATTGAACACAAAGACTGATCTAGACAAACAGTGTACAGATGAAAATGTGCAAATACACTCACTGGTTGTCTGTCTGTTTATGGCAAGCTGTTACATAGTTTGCCGCTAATAAATAGGGGAGCTTTTGGTAGTCATTTCAAGTTCTGAATTCAGGGCATAGCTTTATGAATTTTGTGTAGAAATTCTCTCTTATTTTCCTAGTACCTTCCACATGTTGTGAGGAAGTGCAGTTCTGTCTCCACCACTCCCTGACTGCAGTGCGATCACCGTCTCTCACTGTGACTCAAACCCGCCATCTCTCACTGTGACTCAAACCCGCCATCTCTCACTGTGACTCAAACCCGCCATCTCTCACTGTGACTCAAACCCGCCATCTCTCACTGTGACTCAAACCCGCCATCTCTCACTGTGACTCAAACCCGCCATCTCTCACTGTGACTCAAACCCGCCATCTCTCACTGTGACTCAAACCCGCCATCTCTCACTGTGACTCAAACCCGCCATCTCTCACTGTGACTCAAACCTGCCATCTCTCACTGTGACTCAAACCCGCCAGCTCTCACTGTGACTCAAACCCGCCATCTCTCACTGTGACTCAAACCCGCCATCTCTCACTGTGAATCAAACCTGCCATCTCTCACTGTGACAGAAATCACAGCACTCACTCTCTCCCTCCTTTAAATTTCACCCGTAGGGTACCGCAGATTAGAGCCCCAGCAGCCAATCCCTATCCAGAGGGGCGTAGCCAGCATCTCCTCTCTTATACTTACCTGTCGCCATGACGCCATCGTGCTGAGAAAGGGGTGGCATGGAGTCAAACGTGGAGCGTACGTGTGTGTACGTGGGGGGTTGAGGAAGAGTGGGTGCAGTCCTGAGAGAGCCAGTCCAGGAGACTGCAGCAGAGAGGGTGTTGGGAAGGGTGGTGTGGTGTGGGGTGTTGGGGTGGGAATGTAGCCCCAGTGTATTCTGACAGGTCCCACAGGGGTATTGGGATGGGGACACTGAGTCTGCCCCCTCCCACTCCCACACTGTACACAGGGGGACTGCGCCCTGATGGCCTATAGGCTCCTCCCACTCCCACACTGTACACAGGGGACTGGGCCCTGATGGCCTATAGGCTCCTCCCACTCCCACACTGTACACAGGGGACTGGGCCCTGATGGCCTATAGGCTCCTCGCCTGAGACGAGTCCACACTGTGCTTTTCACACACTCCTGCTGCCCTGGGAGAGAGAGAGAGAGGCAGAGGCAGAGGCAGAGAGAGGGGGGGTCGGAGTTCTTTCTGCCCCATAGGCTGAGAATGTTCCAGATCCGGTACTACACTGTTCTCCAGTGGGTTTTGGGTGGGTGGTGGGGGTGTGACCATTCTCAGCCCCAGCCTGTCTCTCTATCTGAATCACACAGGGATTTGCTGTGCTTTTCCATGTATAATTATACCTGAACTTTGGGGGTCCCCTGGGGAGCCCCAACAGTGGGAGCTGTCAGCCTGTCGGCTACTGTTTAATGCTGTTCCTTTAGCGCCGTATGGAGCCCATCTCTCTGAGCTCAGCTACTGTTTAATGCTGTTCCTTTACCGTCGTATGGAGCTGATCTCTGAGCTCAGCTACTGTTTAATGCTGTTCCTTTACCGTCGTATGGAGCTGATCTATCTGAGCTCAGCTACTGTTTAATGCTGTTCCTTTACCGTCGTATGGAGCTGATCTCTCTGAGCTCTGCCACTGTTTAATGCTGTTCCTTTAGCACCATATGGAGCTGATCTCTCTGAACTCAGCTACTGTTTAATACTGTTCCTTTACCGTCGTATGGAGCTGATCTCTCTGAGCTCAGCTACTGTTTAATGCTGTTTCTTTACCGTCGTATGGAGCTGATCTCTCTGAGCTCAGCTACTGTTTAATGCTGTTTCTTTACCGTCGTATGGAGCTGATCTCTCTGAGCTCAGCTACTGTTTAATGCTGTTCCTTTACCGTCGTATGGAGCTGATCTCTCTGAGCTCAGCTACTGTTTAATGCTGTTCCTTTACCGCCGTATGGAGCTGATCTCTCTGAGCTCAGCTACTGTTTAATGCTGTTCCTTTACCGTCGTATGGAGCTGATCTCTCTGAGCTCAGCTACTGTTTAATGCTGTTCCTTTAGCGCAGTATGGAGCTGATCTCTCTGAGCTCAGCTACTGTTTAATGCTGTTTCTTTACCGTCGTATGGAGCTGATCTCTCTGAGCTCAGCTACTGTTTAATGCTGTTTCTTTACCGTCGTATGGAGCTGATCTCTCTGAGCTCAGCTACTGTTTAATGCTGTTCCTTTACCGTCATATGGAGCTGATCTCTCTGAGCTCAGCTACTGTTTAATGCTGTTCCTTTACCACCATATGGAGCTGATCTCTCTGAGCTCAGCTACTGTTTAATGCTGTTCCTTTAGCGCAGTATGGAGCTGATTTCTCTGAGCTCAGCTACTGTTTAATGCTGTTCCTTTACCGTCGTATGGAGCTGATCTCTTTGAGCCCAGCTACTGTTCAATGCTGTTCCTTTAGCGCCATATGGAGCTGATCTCTCTGAGCTCTGCTACTGTTTAATGCTGTTCCTTTAGCGCTGTATGGAGCTGATCTCTCTGAGCTAGAGAGAGGAAGACGGAGTGGGAAAGGGAGAAGAAGTCAGAGAGCGAGAGAGAGAGAGAGAGAGAGAGGATACGGCGCTAAAGGAACATAAAGGTCCACCTGCTCCATACGGCGCTCTCTGAGCTCAGCTACTGTTTAATGCTGTTCCTTTACTGTCGTATGGAGCTGATCTCTCTGAGCTCAGCTACTGTTTAATGCTGTTCCTTTACCGTCGTATGGAGCTGATCTCTTTGAGCCCAGCTACTGTTCAATGCTGTTCCTTTAGCGCCATATGGAGCTGATCTCTCTGAGCTCTGCTACTGTTTAATGCTGTTCCTTTAGCGCTGTATGGAGCTGATCTCTCTGAGCTAGAGAGAGGAAGACGGAGTGGGAAAGGGAGAAGAAGTCAGAGAGCAAGAGAGAGAGAGAGAGAGAGAGAGGATACGGCGCTAAAGGAACATAAAGGTCCACCTGCTCCATACGGCGCTCTCTGAGCTCAGCTACTGTTTAATGCTGTTCCTTTACCGTCGTATGGAGCTGATCTCTCTGAGCTCAGCTACTGTTTAATGCTGTTCCTTTACCGTCGTATGGAGCTGATCTCTCTGAGCTCAGCTACTGTTTAATGCTGTTCCTTTACCGCCGTATGGAGCTGATCTCTCTGAGCTCTGCTACTGTTTAATGCTGTTCCTTTAGCGCCGTATGGAGCAGGTGGACCTTATGTTCCTTTAGCGCCGTATCCTCTCTCTCTCTCTCTCTCTCTCTCTCTCTCTCTCTCTCTCTCTCTCTCTTGCTCTCTGACTTCTTCTCCCTTTCCCACTCCGTCTTCCTCTCTTGCAATCAAATGGTTCAGATGTCGTTGCCAGCGATTACCCATGATGCCGAGCTGCAGTGCAGGTGCAGTCGTATGTGATGTCGTAATGCACCCATAATTACCCATAATGCACCTCCCGCAGGCGGTTGTGTCTGGGAGGGGGCAGTGTGAGAGCTCTTGCACGCTGCCCAGCAGTTCAGCGTCTCCTTCACACTAAACATTTTTGAATGAATGGTTTCTTTGCAATACGATTCTTTTTCTCTATAACTATAAGCCGTTTGAAATATATAAATAGTGTGAAGTAAGTGGAATTTGGCGATTTTTTGGTCTGGAGATTTCAGTGTAGCTGCAGGTTGCCCAGTGAGGGTCAGTGGTCGACATAGTTTTCCAGCAATCCAGAGCTCCAGACACAAAGTCATGATTTCGATGTTATTCTTTCCTATTTTCGGGCACAGAAACTGAAGTTAAGTTATGTTATGGCCTTCCAAATTTTTCTCTCTGTATTTTTGTAAAATTTAATTATGTTTTGACGATTTTTTTTAACTGTCCGATCATAGCTTCCAGTCCGGGTTTAATGATAGCTTTTAATGTAATAAAGTACAGTGCAACTTCTGAAGAACCCAGAGGAACAATGAGAACACACACCACACATCACTTGCAGTCACACACACACATTACACACACACATGCTCCCTCTCACGCATCGCACACAGTCACTCACACACATTACCACACACACACACACACACACACACAAACACAAACACGCACAGCCACACTCTCGCACTCCCTGCCTGCACTGTCCCAGGGCCTGAGTTTTAAAATACTACCCTTGTGAGGACCGTACGTCACTGAGAGACATGGGAGCAGGACATAGGGACCTGTCTCAGACTGTGTGTGTGTGGGGGGGGGATGTACATGTGTATATATATATAAATCATTTTTTTTCAGTGTTTTATTAGAAGGGAAAGAATCGATCTGCTACTTCCCAAAGTTATTTTAAAATGAAGATAAACAGGGAGCTTGTTCCCCAGGGGGGGCAGACTTGGGGGCAGACCGGGCCAATCCCAAAGTGTTTTTTTTATTTCAGAGTGCCCTGAAAATTCGAGAGAGAGAGAGAGAGCAAGAACCAGTGAGGGAATTGTGGGAAGGACACACTCAAAATCTCACACTCTGTCACACGCTCTCTCTCGCACACTCTTTCATACACACATACATGTACACACTCTCACATACTGTTATTCTCTCTGTCTCTTTCTCACACACACACACACACACACACACACACACACACACACACACACACACACACACACACAGGAGCTGTATGAGGCGAGACCGCCTTTCCTCTCTCTCCCAGCTCTCTACAGACACAATTCGGCTCCAGTCAGTGCTCTGTGCCTTATGGGAACAGTTAAATATATCTGTGGAAACACGCACAGCCCAGCATAATAACCCAACGGCTTACAGCAGTTCCTCTCATTTCTAGGTGGTCTGGCTACGGTTTCAGGCTGCTGTCACAGAACGGGAAGAAAGTGGGCAGCGGTCCTCCATTTTGGCTCTAAATCAAGCGTCTTGGTGACTGTGCCAGTCTGTAGGCCAGACCCACAAATCTGGAAACTCACACAGCTGCTCGCTAAACTCAGGCTCAAAAGTGGAGACCCGTCTCTCTCTCTTTCTCTCTCTTTCTTTCTCTCTCTTTCTCTTCTCCGCACAGAGAAGTGGTCTGCAGCCTGGACCTGAAAAGCTCAACGTCCTTCATTGCTTCTACAGGCGCATGTTAGTCTCACCTATGTCTCGCCTGCTTCTCTTTCATGTCCCTCTTCCTTTTCCCAACTACTTATCTTGTCTGACTAACCCACCAGTGGCAGGTACATTTAGCCACTTACCGTGGCTTGCTAGCTACATACCAGCAGTGTTTCAAATGCATGACTGTGCTGGCTGTAGAACAATGATTAATACTGAATCGTTTCTAATTCTGAAAAGAAAAATGAGACTGTGCTATGTGTTGATACCAGGAAAACTCTGAGCCATCAGAGGAATAACTGCGGTGTGTGGCCGCCATGTAAAGGCAAAGTGGTTTGATTTATTTATCTGTCAGTTCAGTAGCCTTTGTACATGGGTGGGTGTGATATGCCTCATTGTCTGGACATTCCGTTTGTATAACGGTTGTGTTGATTGCTCAGTGTCTCCCACATTAATAGGTTTGTATAACGGTTGTGTTGATTGCTCAGTGTCTCCCACATTAATAGGTTTGTATAACGGTTGTGTTGATTGCTCAGTGTCTCCCATGTTAATAGGTTTTGTAACTTGCCTGTGACACACGGTTTCACCGCTTGCTGGAATTTAAGCCCATTGAGGGAAACTGTTTGTGGATCACTCTGTAAAACAGAGAGCCTGAGACTGTCTGAGACTAGTTCTCCCTGGTCTCCCTCTCTTTGTTCTGTGTGAGCTGTAGTACGCTGCAGGGTAGCCCGCAGATTATCCCATTTTGGTTGAAGCCGTGATCCTGATGACACCCATAGATTACAAACAGCAGAGCTGTGTGTGTGTGTCTGTGTGTGTGTGTGCGTGTGTGTGCGTAAACATGTTAGCCATGCACTATTTGTTCTGTGTAAGCTGTAGTACGCTGCAGGGTAGCCCGTAGATTATCCCGTTTTGTTTGAAGCCGTGATCCCGATGACAGCCATAGATTACAGCCCCGCTGTGCTGGAGGTACAGTGAGCTCACAGCCACAGCAAATCCCAGATCATTTAACCTCTAATGCTTCTGTACGGCTGCTGGTCTGTTCCTTCAGCTGTTCCTCTGCCTGACGGGAAGCTCCTCTCTCTAAATGTGTGGAAATGGGGTTTATTTTACCCAAAAAAGAGCATTACCCTTGATGGTGGTGTGTGTGTGTGTGTGTGTGTGTGTGTGTGTGTGTGTGTGTGTGTGTGATGCATCCTTTCAAAGGTTATAACAAATTTATTGAATTCCTGAAAGCTCTCTGGTACTCCCGAAAGTTCTATGGAGTTCCAGAAAATTCTATGGAATTCCAGAAAGCTCTATGGAGTTCCAGAAAGTTCTGTGGAGCTCCGGAAAGTTCTAAGCCCAATCGCAGATAAAGGACTGTCCCATCACTGCTATATACGTTCCCCTGTAAATCTGGGAGGGCTGCCGCAGCTATTCTGCATGACTGCGCAGCTGAAGCAGTTGGCACTGGCAGGCTGCAGGCGCTGGATTAACCGGAGGAGTCACTCCTGAGAAATTGCTTGCCGACTGATCCTCCCCCCCAAAGTGTGACGCTATGGACAGCTATGTGGGAGTCCCGGTCAGGACTGGAGTTACGTCTGTAGTGAGGGCAGGTCATACCTCTCACACTGTAACGATAATAATAATGATTGCTGGCATTTATATAGCACCTTTCTCACACTCCAAGTGCTTCACAATGATGAGGGGGAAACTCGCCTCAACCACCACCAATGTGTAGCACCCACATGGGTGCTGCAACAGCAGCCATTTTGTGGCAGAATGCTCAACACACATCAACTGCCTTCATGCCTGATTACTGCCAACTGCCCCCCCCCCATGTCCCAAACCTCTCCTTTTGTGTTTGGGTGGATTTGTGGGGCAATTCCAGGGGAGGTAGAATCGCAGGTGTTGTTGCCCCCTGGCCCCGCCCCTTTAGCCACGCCCATCTCCAGTTTTTAATGCCGTTTACTGAGGGCCTACTTTACTGGGCACTGTTCCAGGTGTGTGTATCTGTGTCTGTGTCTGTGTGTGTGTGTGTGTGTGTGTGTGTGTGTGTGTGTGTGTGTGTGTGTGTGTGTGTGTGTGTGTGTGTGTGTGTGTCTGTGTGTGTGTGTGTGTGTGTGTGTGTGTCTGTGTGTGTCTGTGTGTGTGTGTGTGTGTGTGTGTGTGTGTGTGTGTCTGTGTGTCTGTGTGTGTGTGTGTGTGTGTGTGTGTGTGTGTGTGTGTGTGTGTGTGTGTGTGTGTGTGTGTCTGTGTCTGTGTGTGTGTCTGTGTCTGTGTCTGTGTCTGTGTCTGTGTCTGTGTGTGTGTCTGTGTGTCTGTGTGTCTGTGTGTCTGTGTGTGTGTGTGTGTGTGTGTGTGGTGGATCACCCTGCACTGTTTTGACGGTCAGTCAGGATCCAGTATCCCACCGCCGCCCCCTCCAGATGGACTGTATCACTTTTCCCAGGCTGCTGATTGCAGACCCATCTGTACTGATCTGTACAGGCTGTCGTTATCAATACATCCTGCTGCTGGGCGGCCGTGAACCAGAGACCCCCCAAGTGCTCTTTACGCTAATAAACCAGACAAAATATCAGACATTCGACACCAAAGATCAAACTCCATTACATTACAGAAATATTAAACCCCATCATGGGTCTGTTTACTTCCTGCGCTATCAGAACGCCGGGCTCTCGCTGCAGTCTCCTGGCTCTTCCTGTCTCTCCGGCAGGAAAAAAAAACATTGATTTTACTTTGTTGCTTTCTAATATCTCATCAGCAGATTGATGTTCTAATTTACTTATCTATTATTTAACCTGCAAGGCCCGATTAAGATTGAAGTCTCCTTTACACAGACTCCTGTGCCAGAGTGGACTTCTCCATGGGAATCTATTTCTGTAATTTAACGGTCATGTTAAAAACGCACCCTTAAAAAAAGGGGGGTGATATTCCTGCAGTACTTTGCCAATATTTTCATATTTTCAAAGGATTATTTTTCCAGCTGAAATATGATTTGCTGTTAGCATGAAGCCTGAAAAAAAAGAAAATATCACTGCAGTTTCACTCTCAGACCGTGGACCAGGCTGTGGAGGTCTGACTTTTACCTTTTACCGAAAGGTCTGTTTACAGCCAAAGCAACACTGAGCCCAATGACAGAGGCTACTCACTGGTGTCTTTGTGACCAAATAGCTGCATGAACGAATCACCTTCCAGGATTTTTAAAGAGTGGCCATTAACCTTTTAAGGTGCAAGATCACAATTATTGATTGGAATGTTCTTAACATTCTAATGCTGATGTTACAGTGGGTGTGTTAAGTAACTGAGCGGCTCAGCTTCGCTCAGAGCGAAGAACGCACTTAACGGGTTGCTCAGTTTCGCTCACTATGAGCTGCTCAGAGCGTAGCTGAGCACTTTTGGATGTGGATCAGAGAGGAGCAATACGGAAGTACATCGTTAGCCATGGACCCAAGTACACGGACGATTATACACATCGTAATATAAAATAGCGATTTAATGGTAAAATCAACTGTCAGTACTCGGTTGTTGACAGTTGCTCAGCACTCACGTAGAGCAGAAACGTTAAGTGATTCAAAATCCGCTCAGTGCTCACACTGAGCATTCTCACCGTGAGCGCTCAGTTACTTAACGCGCCCAATCACTACTGGTATTTGAAAGCAATGGAGATCTAGAAAACTGACTCAGAATTTTGAAAAAAGCATTCCAAAAAAAAAACTCTTCAAAGGGTTAAAAAGCCAAATAAGGAGATGATGGAATAGTTGCAGCGTGAGAATTCTGTTAGTGTGTTTCCTGCTGTTTGAGTTCCTTCTCACTGCTGATGGACAGAGAGAGACCCCCTGACCTAAAAAACATGAATTTGGGGAAAATTTGTTTGTGTGTGTCTGTGTGTGTGTGTGTGTGTGTGTGTGTGTGTGTGCGTGCGCCTGTGAGTGTGTGTGTGTGTGTGTCTGTATGTGTGTGTGCGTGTGTGTGTGTGTCTGTATGTGTGTGTGTGTGTGTGTGTGTGTGTGTGTCTGTGTGTGTGTGCGTGTGTGTGTGTGTGTGTGTGTGTGCATGCCTGTGTGTGTGTGTGTGTGTGTGTGTGCGTGCGCCTGTGAGTGTGTGTGTGTGTGTGTCTGTATGTGTGTGTGCGTGTGTGTGTGTGTGTCTGTATGTGTGTGTGTGTGTGTGTGTGTGTGTGTCTGTCTGTGTGTGTGTGCGTGTGTGTGTGTGTGTGTGTGTCTGTATGTATGTGTGTGTGTGTGTGTGTGTGTGTGTGTGCGCGCGTGTGTGTGTGCGCGTGCGTGCCTGTGTGTGTGTGTGTGTGTGTGTGCGTGCGCCTGTGGGGGTGTGTGTGTGTGTGTGTGTGTGCGTGCGCCTGTCAGTGTGTGTGTGTCTGTATGTGTGTGTGCGTGTGTGTGTGTGTGTGTGTCTGTATGTGTGTGTGCGCCTGTGTGTTTGTGTGTGTGTGTGTGTGTGTCTGTATGTGTGTGTGTGTGTGTGTGTGTGTCTGTGTGTGTGTGTGTGTGTGTGTGTGTGTCTGTGTGTGTGTGTGTGTGTGTGTGTGTGTGTGTGTGTGTGTGTGTGTGTGTGTGTGTGTGTGTGTGTGTGCGCGCATGTTTTTACAGTGTTAGTGGGACCCTCGGCGTGTCCTCGTTCGACGGTGTTCTCTGAAAGGTCATTAAGATTCTTAACGGCTCCAGGGGGCTCAGGACCAGTTCCTTGTTAATCTCTTTCACCTCCCAAGACATTAGCGCCCGGTTTAGCGGCTTTACCTCACCAGATAACAACTCTACTGTCCAAAGCAGTCCGTCCGTTAGGAGACGGTGGAGGACAACAGCAAAAGCGCACGCGTGTCCCATGTCACTCTCGTGGGACGTCCAACGCCTCCTCCTCTTGCTCTTGGAATCCCAGAACACTGGAGACGTCACGTATCCCACAATCCCACCTGCGCCTACAGGGGCCAGGAACACACTTGACCCAATTTACCCCCCAAACGGTCCAAGATAGCGACTCGTGTGTCCCGCGTGTGCCTGAGGGAGCATTTGTGTGGTGGGTCAGCGCATACCTTCGGCTGCAGGGGTGGAAGATGTGTCTCCAAGATATGAGCTGACAAAGGGAGGAGTGTCAGGTCGCTTGGTCTCGCCTGTGACTCCCGTTTGTGGATAGTAGCCGCTGGCCTCCCTGAAACCTTACCGCGCTTTCGCGGATTGCCTGTCCGTGACATCGCTGCCACCTTTTCTGGTGTTGGGGGCGGATTTCTGGACACCGCTGATCGCGTGGAGCATTAGCTTCTCGTGACCAGCCGGCTAATCCGAGGCCCTCTGTGTGTCCCTGTGTACCTGTCCTTAAGTTTTTTAGGTCGGGTGCATCCTCTCATTTATGTACAATTAAAACCATATCCTGTTCAAACGGCATGATAGCTCATGTCTCCCCATACATTTTATTGCTGGTGCCACACGCAAATAAAGATTCATTTGGTTGTTGCTCCTGCTTTGCCAGAGTACTGTCCCCACCCTGTCCTCAGTGATTAGTACAGAGTCTATGTATGTGTAGATGTTCCCGTGCTTAGTGAGGTGCACTGTATATTATTGTGATTAGTGTGGTATGTATATTATTGTGATTAGTGTGGTATGTATATTATTGTGATTAGTGTGGTATGTATATTATTGTGATTAGTGCGGTATGTATATTATTGTGATTAGTGCGGTATAAATAATTTCTTAGAGCATAAGAACTCCACCTTATCAGTCTCCTGAATATATGATACATCGATTCTCTTCCTCAATGTCACTGCTGAAAAAAGTGAGAATTAAAATAAAACGAGAGCTTGCAAGTAACCCATCCAATAAATGGGCGTATTTTAACTTCACTTTCAAAGCTTCAAACTCTGGACTGGGCTGGGTTTAAGGTACCAATCCAATAAAGTTAACCCATAGGTGTTCCAAATAAAACCCACCTCATGAATTCTTTAATACAATTTTAATTTCAGCACAGATTTGATAAGAAGAACATTCTGAAGGTCAAATATAGTGCTGATAGAAAGTCCCCCTTGAACCTTTTCTGGGATTTTGTTGTCAGACCCCCCCCCCCCCCCCCATTTATTTACACAACATTCTGCACAGTTTTAAGGGGAACAGATTACATTTCAGACAGTTTTTATCTGCAAATAATATTTTTTTTAGGTGAAAATGTACATGTATGTATTTGTTGATATTTGTTGATACTCTTGTGATTAGTCAGGTGTATGTATTTGTTGATACTCTTGTGATTAGTCAGGTGTATGTATTTGTTGATACTCTTGTGATTAGTCAGGTGTATGTATTTGTTGCTACTCTCTTGTGATTAGTCAGGTGTATGTATTTGTTGATACTCTTGTGATTAGTCAGGTGTATGTATTTGTTGATATTTGTTGATACTCTTGTGATTAGTCAGGTGTATGTATTTGTTGATACTCTTGTGATTAGTCAGGTGTATGTATTTGTTGATACTCTTGTGATTAGTCAGGTGTATGTATTTGTTGCTACTCTCTTGTGATTAGTCAGGTGTATGTATTTGTTGATACTCTTGTGATTAGTCAGGTGTATGTATTTGTTGATAGTCTTGTGATTAGTCAGGTGTATGTATTTGTTGATACTCTTGTGATTAGTCAGGTGTATGTATTTGTTGATACTCCTCTTGTGATTAGTCAGTTGTATGTATTTGTTGATACTCTCTTGTGATTAGTCAGGTGTATGTATTTGTTGATACTCTCTTGTGATTAGTCAGGTGTATGTATTTGTTGATACTCTCTTGTGATTAGTCAGGTGTATGTATTTGTTGATACTCTTGTGATTAGTCAGGTGTATGTATTTGTTGCTACTCTCTTGTGATTAGTCAGGTGTATGTATTTGTTGATACTCTCTTGTGATTAGTCAGGTGTATGTATTTGTTGATACTCTTGTGATTAGTCAGGTGTATGTATTTGTTGCTACTCTCTTGTGATTAGTCAGGTGTATGTATTTGTTGATACTCTTGTGATTAGTCAGGTGTATGTATTTGTTGATACTCTTGTGATTAGTCAGGTGTATGTATTTGTTGCTACTCTCTTGTGATTAGTCAGGTGTATGTATTTGTTGATACTCTTGTGATTAGTCAGGTGTATGTATTTGTTGCTACTCTCTTGTGATTAGTCAGGTGTATGTATTTGTTGATACTCTTGTGATTAGTCAGGTGTATGTATTTGTTGCTACTCTCTTGTGATTAGTCAGGTGTATGTATTTGTTGCTACTCTCTTGTGATTAGTCAGGTGTATGTATTTGTTGATACTCTTGTGATTAGTCAGGTGTATGTATTTGTTGCTACTCTCTTGTGATTAGTCAGGTGTATGTATTTGTTGATACTCTCTTGTGATTAGTCAGGTGTATGTATTTGTTGATACTCTCTTGTGATTAGTCAGGTGTATGTATTTGTTGATACTCTCTTGTGATTTCATATTTTCGGTGCCGTGCAGTTAAATTACGTTGAAATGGACGGCTGGCCTCCAGCGACGTGCTTAAGGCTCTTACACAGATAATCCCGCCTCTCCCACAGGCTTATGTCACTGTGGTGGGTCGGGGGTGTCAGGAGGATCAGCTGGGAGCTGCAGTCACTGTGGTGGGTCGGGGGTGTCAGGAGGATCAGCTGGGAGCTGCAGTCACTGTGGTGGGTCGGGGGTGTCAGGAGGATCAGCTGGGAGCTGCAAAAGGGATCTCAGGAGCCACCTGGGGGGGCGGCGGCGGGGGGGAGTGGTCAGGGTCATGGCGCGAGCGGCTGATTGGCCGTAAGTCACCACAACACGCTTCGTATTGTAGGGTTAATCCAGACAGGGACAGCCACATTTCACACTGAAGATGATCATGGGGACCATGTCCAAATTTGTCCAATGCGTGACTCTTCTGAGTTAGGGGCAGGGGTTAGGGTACTGACCACTGCTACGGTGTCCAAGACCAGACCATTTGGTGGCCATTAGCAACAGCATCCCAGAGTTAGGGGCAGGGCGTGATCGGTCCCTACCTGGGTTTGTATGTGAGAATGAAGCAACACTGCAGCCTCCTGGATTGTGCTTTCTGGGGAGATGTTATGGGGAGATGTTCTGGGGGAGATGTTCTGGGGAGATGTTATGGGGAGATGTACTGGGGAGATGTACTGGGGAGATGTTATGGGGAGATGTACTGGGGAGATGTTACTGGGGAGATGTTCTGGGGGAGATGTTCTGGGGAGATGTTCTGGGGAGATGTTCTGGGGAGATGTTATGGGGAGATGTTATGGGGATATGTTCTGGGTTTGGTTACCTCACCACACAGGGGTCAGCACTCATCCCTCCTGCATATCACTCCATCTCTCCGTTTATCTCTCCATTCCTCCCTCCCTTTGTTTTTCTCTCGTTGGGACAGGGGCGGAAATGGCCTGTCCTGACCACACTCAGCCCGTGTTGGGCTAATCCCCAGATTACCGTTCGCTCTAAGAATATCCGCACCACAGAGGAGGGGTGTGAGGTGATGGGGATTTGGGATCGATAATCACTGCCCCCGCAACCCCAAGAATAATAAACGGGCATCCCATAATCCTTTTATTTGTGTGTAGGGTGATACCCCACTGTCCCTACAGGATTGCCATGGCAACAGCCTCCTGCCCCATGTTGAGTACCACCCTGCTCTCTGCTGTGAGGGGTCCGCTGTTTTTAGAGATGTTGTCTACCTCTTACTATCAAGCCACGTTGCTTTGAGGAAGTTCTCTCTCTGTCTCTGTCTCTATCCTCTCTCTCTCTCTCTCCCTCTCTCCCCCTCTTTCTTTCTCTCTCTCTCTCTTTCTTTCTCTCTCTCTCTCTCTGTGGAACTGGACATGGTTTATTGAGCTGCATGGTTCTGTTTCTCATTCTGATCTTCTCCATATGGAACCATTTTATCTCTGTTGGCTCTGACTTCCACAAAGTGTATTTCCATTTATTTATCTTCTATTTGACCTTTCTTTCCTGACTGAAAACACAGAGCTTGCAGTTATGCTTGATAAATTAGTAAGGAAATCATTTTGTTTGTTTCCCCCTTTTTCCAAGTGAAATCTTGCTAACTTGGTTCTGTATTTACGTCTTGCTTTCGTTATAATGCCAATGCATAAAGCACACCAGCTGAGTTTATTACAGGCGTTTGAGTTTTTCAGTAAGAAAAGAATTCACAGCATCTCACATTTCCCTGTGTTTTATAAATGTTTTCCAACACTCAGAAAACATTGAAGCAAACCTTCAGTAATGCAGGAAATTGTATATCGATGGAAACGTAATATAGACAAATGAAAAGCTATTTTGTAAATAATTTACAAAAGTGTTGACTGTGTTTACAAAAGCACTAAGGATCATTTATAAAGTGTTCACTGAAAATAACAGAGTAGTATTTAACAAATAATTTATCGTGAACCACATGTTCAAAATGACCAATAACCCTCACATGCTCGCACACACCACACACACACACACACACACACACACACACACACACACACACACACACACACACACACACACACACACAGATTTACATGTATACAGACAGGGTGTGGTGGTATAGAGAGACCCTGTTTTCCGCACTGTTTAAATTGAGATGGGCGTGGCTGATCATCGGTATGTTACGTAGATTGTTATTGGTCAACTTGTCCTGGCAGCTCTTGAAAGAAGCAGGCTGATTTGAGCCGAAGAGTCACTGCACAGGTGAATGTACCTCTGACTTACGTACATTTTTGGGCACCCCTCTGTAAGTAGAGTTCTGTGTCAGGTCCTACACCAGCTGTGTCTCCCGAGAATATCTCAACCCCAAATGATCTGCTTTTGCTACTCAGCCCTCAAACTGCACCAATCCGTGTGTTTGTTTCTGTGTTTTTGGTGTGTGCGTGTGTGTGTGTGTGTGTGTGTGTTAAAGGACTTTACTCCTTAACCTGACTCACTTGTACAGACTGACAGTTGAGCCAAAATGGACACCACTGGATAACACTCTTTAACCTGACTCACCTGTACAGACTGACAGTTGAGCCAAAATTGACACCATAGTCTTTCATGTAACTCATGGGTGGCACACTGGCCTTGGCCTCAGTAATAACCTTGCTAGCTAAATTACCCCCCCCCCCCCCCCCCTCCTCAACAGTAATTTAAGGCTTGATTCTCCACTAAATACAAAATGAATGTGAAAACTCCTGTTTTTTTCGTATTATTTTTTCCTTTGCTTGTACAGTAAAGACCACACAGTATTACAGAACAAACAGTGACTATATTTTACACCCTTAAGGCCACACAGTACTATTATTATTATTAGGCCGTTACTTAACCAGGGCTTTCTGTTGAGAACAAATTCTCATTTACAATGACGATCTGACATTGATAAAACAACAAACAATAAATTAAAAAAAGACAATATTAGTTACATAAGAAATACAATGCAGTGATAATGCCACTGTTAAGGAGACATTCAGTGCCGAGTTATTTAGCTGATAAAGTGTAGCGTAGCAGCAACATGTTGAACATTATGAATTACATTTACAGGCTTCTGTTAAAATGGACTGTACAGACTGTTTAATAGTATGTGTAGAGATGAGTGCCTCCAGTTGTAAGTGATGTTGTAATGTGTTCCGGTCTGCAGCTGAGCGGCCTTTTTTTGTGAGAACTTTGAGGGATGCTGATTTGAGGATGGTGGAGGATCTGAGTCTAACTCTGTACATAAATATATGTTGATTGTACTACAAGATTTAGTGTCTTTTTGAGGGGAGGTACCTGTGGGAACTAATGCAAGGGTCAGCCGGGGCGGCTCAGGTCACATTATAAGTGCGCTCTGCCTGACTGAGCTGTGTGTCTCCATGTGCTGTGGACTTCTGACAGAGACCCAAGAACTTAAATGTTCACATAAGCTCCGCCCATTAGTACTAGGACCAATAGGAACGGTTCAGCTATCAGTTGGGGCGGCGCATGGGCGGAGCCTAGATGAAGTGCTGCATTTGACAGTAATAATATCAGATGTTCTGCTCTCAGATAAGATCATCTCACTGCCTGAATAGCCTGAGCACGCTCCACTCTTAGGGGCTGTTTTCATTTCCAAAGAGATTAATTCCACTAAAAGAAGGATTATTCTTGAAGAATAAAAAAAATGAAATCTGTAATTATTGTTTTCTTGGCTGTGGTGGTGAAATTCCTCTCAGTGGGTTTGGAATAACCCAAAAAGTGCTGGGATTTCAGACACATTAGTCGGCATTTCCTCATTATGGAATGGGATTTTACTGGATTTTCCGGGGAGAGAAATCCTCTTTTTAGGACGTATTTCTCGCTGAGAGTGACCTGATCCCTGTTTCTAATGTGTGGGATAAAGCGGGGGGGGGTCAGGAGGCGGGGGTAAGAGAATTAATTATGATGATGTAAAAACAGCCACAAAAACCTTGAATGTCTAAAATAGTACAATATACAACCTTCCAAACATGTCTGATAAAAATGACCATGATATGCAAAACATGTGATGTTAAATATGACCAAAAGCACAACCTTACAAAAACACCTTTGTGGAACATGACCGCACAGAGCAACGCAACCATGTCAGCCATGCGCTACAACAAGCACATATCCAACAATGGGAGTTTAGAGGTTTTTGTGGTCTGGATACTCTTCTTCTGTGCTGTTGTGTTTGAGGAGAGATGTCGGGGTTTAATTGAGCTGTTCTGAATGCGGCTGGGTGTGAAGAATGGGGAATTTGTGTTCATACAGCCTGAGGAAGACATCACCCCATCTGGGGGATCACCCCGTGACCCTGACATACAGATACTCCCCTGTAACTCCGCCCCCTGACAGCGAGGGTAAATGATTGAGGGAGTGCTGCCCCCAGATTAATGTGGAAGAATCCTGGAGATCAATCAGGAATCCTCAGAGAGAGGAGACACACACACACACACACACACACACATATATACACACATGCACACACACATACACACAACAACACATGCACACATGCACACACGCAGGCAGATATACACATGCACACATGCAGGCAGACACACACACACACACACACACACAGCCTCTTCCTGTGATGCTGGGCCTGCTGTTTGAAGATCAGGGAGGTGTTTTAAAGTGTGTGGGATAAAGTTATGCGCTGTGTTTGTTGTGCGTTCTGGCCAGCAGAGTGTCTAACGGCAGATAGCGGCCGGGTATCCAGCGCAGGCCGGCCGACCGCCCCACGCCACACTCTCACCCCGCCGCATTAACCGCTGTCAGAGAGAGCGAGCGTGTGACTGACACTGTGCAGCACCAGGAACAAACACAGATACACACCATCACTGATCAAAGAGCCTGCACAGGTCCTCATAACCACTGCTGTACGACCGCTAACAGCTATCTGCGCACACACACACACACACACAGATGACACACCATCACTGATCAAAGAGCCTGCACAGGTCCTCATAACACTGCTGTACGACCGCTAACAGCTATCTGCGCACACACACACAGATACACACCATCACTGATCAAAGAGCCTGCACAGGTCCTCATAACACTGCTGTACGACAGCTACCCAGCTATCTGCGCACACACCACACACACAAATACACACAGATACACACCATCACTGATCAAAGAGCCTGCACAGGTCCTCATAACACTGCTGTACGACCGCTAACAGCTATCTGCGCACACACACACACACACACACACACACAGATACACACCATCACTGATCAAAGAGCCTGCACAGGTCCTCATAACACTGCTGTACGACAGTTACCAGCTATCTGCGCACACACACCACACACAAATACACACAGATACACGCCATCACTGTTCAAAGAGCCTGCACAGGTCCTCAGAACACTGCTGTACGACAGCTACCAGCTATCTGCACACACACACACACACACACACACACACACAGATACACACCATCACTGTTCAAAGAGCCTGCACAGGTCCTCATAACACTGCTGTACGACAGCTACCAGCTATCTGCACACACACACACACAGATACACACCATCACTGATCAAAGAGCCCTGCACAGGTCCTCATAACACTGCTGTACGACAGCTACCAGCTATCTGCGCGCGCACACACACACACACACACACACACACACACATATAAACACACACACACGTGCACACATATACGCACACATATAAACACACATATACACACTTATAAACACTCACATATATGCACGCACATACACACATGCGCACATACACACACACGCATATACACGCTCTACACACATACATACACACAACATACACTCGCACACTCACTCACACACGCACACACACACACACACACACACACCACACACACACACACACACACACACACAGGAGGAAAGCGTTACTGAGGGAGAGGGAATGGTGATATGGGGGGGAAAACTGTCAGAGAGAAATGGTGATTGAAAGATGAGTAAATGGGGTAAAGGGGGTATATATGTATGTATATATATATGTTACTGTATTAATAATTATGTTTACCCGTGTTCATCAGTTATTATCTATGCAGTCATACTTTCTACAGGCAGTTATAAAGCAGTAATAAAGCACGTTGAGTTGAATTGACCTAGAGAAACATACAGAGAGATAGAGAGAGATAAACAGACAGACAGACAGACAGACAGAGAGAGAGAGAGAGATAAACACCAGACAGAGAGAGAGAGAGAGAGATAAACAGACAGACAGAGAGAGAGAGAAAACAGAGAGATAGAGAAACAGACAGACAGACAGAGAGAGAGAGAGAGAAACAGAGAGAGAGAGAGCGCTGGACTGACATGTTCTCCCGTGTCTCACAGGAATGTTTGACCACGGCGTGACGCTGCTGGAGGTCTGCGGCAGTTGGGCCGGACAGCTTTGGCCTGCGTCACATGACCTGCGCTGACACCACGGAGGAGGGGCTACGGGAGCGCCTGGCTGACGCCATGTGTGAGTCCACCCGGCAGGGACATGGTGGGAACCGGCACAGGTGAGTCTACCTGTGCGTGTGTGCGTGTGTGTGAGCGTGAGCGCGAGCGTGCGTGTGAGCGTGCGTGTGAGTGTGTGTGAGTGTGTGACTCAGTGATGTTATTGTCGTCTGTGACTCAGTCAGTGATATCTAGTGTTACTCAGGAAGGTTTCTGCCTAAACCGCTTCCAGTTTCTTACTCACCTCTTGCACCCAAACAGGGAATTTTAATGGTTTGAATAAATCAGCCCGTTCGCCCCATCTATACAGCTGGGTATTCATTGATATATCTTCAGAATCACACTCATGGTTACAACAGCTTTGCCCCAATCAGGATTCAAACCAGGAGCCTCCCCTCCCCCTCAGTCTGTGACTGTGTGATTTGTGCCACTACCCTCTCCTAGACTCCAGCATGCAGTAAAATGTCTCTCTGGGAGGGCATGGACATGGACATTTTTTGGGAATGAGTGTCTTCCATTGTGTTGAAAGATCCTGTGTTTTGAAAGAGCTCGGTACTTCCTGTTGCTAAGTGACTGTGAAGCTTCAGGCCATGTCACCAGGCACTGTGACCAGGAGGGTAATTGGATTTTTCCCTTTAAATAAAAGCCAGCTGACTGGTAGAGGATGTGAGCGTGCTTCCGGAAGGACAGACAGAGAGACAGACAGTGGCCATTAAAACAGCTGTTTGACCCTCTGATCCCACACTACTGAGGCACCACCACAATATACACTTTGTGAGGAGATACACGCACACGCACACGCACACACATACACACTTGTACAAAAGCACACACACACGCACACACAGACAGTGGCCATTAAACAGCTGTTTGACCCTCTGATCCCATACTACTGAGGCACCACCATAATATACACTTTGTGAGGAGATACACACACACACATACACACTTATACAAACGCACACACACACACGCACACACAGACAGGAAGGAGATCCTACACCGAGTGTGAAACAGTGCTATTACGGCTGAGCGATACTCCCTTGAATGCACTTGGTCTTTCTGAGAACTCTGGCCTTGTCTCTGCTTGGCAGATCTGCAGTTATTAATGAGACAGTCACACACTGAACATGCCTTTTATGATTGAGTTAATTACTCAAAGAGCTGCCTGTTATTGGAGTGCTGCTCTACTCATTTATCCTTGCAGTGGACTGTGGAAATATCCCCTCTGCTGTCTCATGTTATCTGCAAATAAAACACGGGCAGCTGTGCGATATTTAACTCTGTGTGTACATGTGCCTGTACAATCAACAGAGAGATCTTATCAGCTGGTGGGGAGTGATGAGGCCCAATCACTGTTGAGTATTTATGTGCTTTTCAGACCTGGGGGGCAAACCCTGTCAAAGAGAGGGAGGGGGAGAGGAGATGGAGAGACTGACAGAGGAGTCCGAGAGAAAGGTGTGGTGTGTGTGTGTGTGTGGTGTGTGTGTGTGGTGTGTGTGTGTGTGTGTGTGTGTGTGTGCGTGAGTGTGCTGTGCGTGTGCATGTGCGCGTGTGTGTGTGTGTGTGTGAGAGAGTGTGTGTGTGTGTGTGTGTGAGAGAGAGGTCGCGCGCTGCGAGAGAGAGACGATGAGAGAGAGAGTGTGAGCGGGAGAGAGAGAGAGCGGAGTGCGAGCGAGAGAGAGGGGGCGAGAGGGGGAGAGATAGAGCGAGAGAGAGAGCGAGAGAGAGAGAGAGAGCAGGACCAGAATGATATTAAGTGGACAGGCAGTAGAGACTTATCTAGAACATGCCAAAACCATCTTATACACCTAACCTCTAACACACCTCAGCTCTCTCTCTCACACACACAGCTCTCCGCCTTACCTCACCTGCACACACCTGCCTCTCTCACTGCAGCTCCGCCCCTAACTTTAACCGCACAGAGGTGTGATTAACGTTACCGGTGGTAATATGTTACCTTTCAGTAACAGTCTGTTCATTAAAGTCCTGGCCCTTGTATTGGGCTTGGACCTGGCTATGGGGGGGAGAGGCGGAGACTAAAACCGCCACAGCGGTGATGTAATGCTGATGCTCGAGCGATCCTGTAAGACCAGTCATAAATCACCAGAAAGAACCGTGAGCCGTTTGGCCGCGCATGACTCCAGCCGTTTGAGGTGTGTGTCGTGTGTGTTGGATTCCACAGCCCTTATGAAAGCCTCTGTTGTTCATCAGACCCCCTTTAATGTCGGGGTTCAGCTCAACGCAGCCTGTTTGAGTTGGATGGAGGCTCTCTTGACTTTGGCGGCTGAAGTTGGGGTGATCCTGCGGGTGAATGCTCGTACCCCAGTACCCCCGACTTGTTGCAACCTTGCTGATATCCATCTGTACGGAAAAGCTACACACAGCCAAACACGCCCCAGCCAGACCGCCCACCCGCCCGCCAGTACCCTCATCAATCATCACCCCGCCACTCCCGCCCCCCCACCCCCACCCCCGTCGCGCCAGCCACCCCTCGTTCCGGCACGCGGACTGATTATCGCGTAAACACGGCTGTCACGGATGTGAGGTCCCAGTGCAGGAAGTGTGTTTTCCTACTGTACTTCTGAACCAATGAGCAGCAGCGTAACACTGCACCATGCTGTACTTCTGAACCAATGAGCCGCAGCGTAACACTGCACCACGCTGTACTTCTGAACCAATGAGCCGCAGCGTAACACTGCACCATGCTGTACTTCTGAACCAATGAGCCGCAGCGTAAACACTGCACCATGCTGTACTTCTGAACCAATGAGCCGCAGCGTAACACTGCACCACGCTGTACTTCTGAACCAATGAGCCGCAGCGTAACACTGCACCACGCTGTACTTCTGAACCAATGAGCCGCAGCGTAACACTGCACCACGCCGTGCTTCTGAACCAATGAGCCGCAGCGTAACACTGCACCATGCTGTACTTCTGACCCAATGAGCCGCAGCGTAACACTGCACCATGCTGTGATGGGGCTGCTCAGAGGGGCGGAGCTTGGGGCAGGAGAGGCAGGGCCTATGTGTGTGTAACAGAGAGATTGTGTTTTGTTTGGGTATGTGTGTCTTTGTGTGCTTGTGTGTTTGCATGCATGTATGTATGTGTATGTGTGTGTGTGTGTGTGTGTGTGTGTGTGTGTAAGAGAGAAAGATGTATGGGGGTGAAGAACAGGACCTGTGTTTTTGGGGGTGTCGTTGCTATGTTGAGTTGTAGAGGGGTTCAGTTTAACCAGCAGCAGCTACTGAGCATGCTCAGTGCGTGACCTCCTGAGGCTGTGTGCGTACTGATGACAACCCCCACCCCCCAACCCCCCCCCCCCCCCCCCACCTCGGCCTTGTTCCCCATGGCGAGCGAGCGAGCGAGCGGGGAGCACTTCACTGCAGAGACACTCAGCTCGTCCACTAAATAAATAATAAATAAATAAAAAGAAGGGATGAAAGAGGTGGCATTAGTGAGTGTGAAAGAGGCCCGTAGGGCGTTATCTCTCCAGTGCGGCCGGGCGCTTTGAGGGTAATGCGCTCTGACAGTGTGAGATCATGAAGAATCACCCCCCCCCCCCCCCCCCCCCCCCGCCCCCCCGCCCCGCCCCGCCAGCACGAACGGACAGCGTGTCATTGGATCATTCATGGCGACCGCTGTGCTCTCACACCGCCCGTTAGCTTAGCATCACACCAGCGCCTCAGAAGCCCAGCCCTCAACGGCGGCTGCACTTAGCAGCTTGCTTAAGGCTCACATGCACACTGGGGGTGGGGGGGAATAGAAACACATTAAAGTCAGAAAGCTGCTGAAAGGGGGGGGGGGGGGGCAGGTCACTCGCTCACCTGTATTCCATAAACACCAGGAACATGCCATTTTAGGTGTCGTTTGAGTTGATTTTTTTTTTTGGTGTTTTCTTGAATTTATGTTGTGGAAATGAATTCGGTGGAACACCTGCCTGAAATTATAGCTTCACACAGCTCATCCCATACCTGACCGATTTATTTACTATAGTGCACTTACTGTGGCAACCAGTTTTATGATAAAGATCGACCTCTGGCTTCTGGTCACTGGTCACTGGTCACTGGTCTCTGGTCTCTGGTCACTGGTCCCTGGTCTCTGGCCTCTGGTCTCTGGTCCCTGGTCACTGGTCCCTGGTCCCTGGTCTCTGGTCTCTGGCCTCTGGTCTCTGGTCCCTGGTCACTGGTCTCTGGTCACTGGTCCCTGGTCTCTGGCCTCTGGTCTCTGGTCCCTGGTCTCTGGTCACTGGTCTCTGGTCACTGGTCTCTGGCCTCTGGTCTCTGGTCCCTGGTCACTGGTCTCTGGTCCCTGGCCTCTGGTCTCTGGTCACTGGTCCCTGGTCTCTGGTCTCTGGTCCCTGGTCCCTGGTCTCTGGTCACTGGTCCCTGGCCTCTGGTCTCTGGTCCCTAGTCTCTGGTCACTGGTCCCTGGTCTCTGGTCCCTGGTCTCTGGTCTCTGGGCTCTGGTCCCTGGTCACTGGTCTCTGGGCTCTGGTCCCTGGTCTCTGGTCACTGGTCTCTGGTCCCTGGTCTCTGGTCACTGGTCCCTGGCCTCTGGTCTCTGGTCTCTGGTCCCTGGTCTCTGGTCTCTGGTCCCTGGTCACTGGTCTCTGGTCCCTGGTCACTGGTCCCTGGTCTCTGGTCTCTGGCCTCTGGTCTCTGGTCCCTGGTCACTGGTCTCTGGTCACTGGTCCCTGGTCTCTGGCCTCTGGTCTCTGGTCCCTGGTCTCTGGTCACTGGTCTCTGGTCACTGGTCTCTGGCCTCTGGTCCCTGGTCACTGGTCTCTGGTCTCTGGTCTCTGGTCTCTGGTCCCTGGTCCCTGGCCTCTGGTCCCTGGTCACTGGTCCCTGGTCTCTGGTCTCTGGTCCCTGGTCACTGGTCCCTGGTCCCTGGTCTCTGGTCACTGGTCCCTGGCCTCTGGTCTCTGGTCCCTGGTCTCTGGTCACTGGTCCCTGGTCTCTGGTCTCTGGGCTCTGGTCCCTGGTCACTGGTCTCTGGGCTCTGGTCCCTGGTCTCTGGTCACTGGTCCCTGGTCTCTGGTCCCTGGTCTCTGGTCCCTGGTCCCTGGTCTCTGGTCTCTGGTCACTGGTCTCTGGTCTCTGGTCCCTGGTCTCTGGTCCCTGGTCTCTGGTCCCTGGTCTCTGGTCTCTGGTCTCTGGGCTCTGGTCTCTTGTCACTGGTCTCTGGGCTCTGGTCTCTGGTCTCTGGTCACTGGTCTCTGGGCTCTGGTCACTGGTCTCTGGGCTCTGGTCTCTGGTCACTGGTCTCTGGTCCCTGGTCTCTGGTCACTGGTCTCTGGTCACTGGTCTCTGGGCTCTGGTCACTGGTCTCTGGTCACTGGTCTCTGGGCTCTGGTCTCTTCGTTGGAGTTGAAAGTCTTGAATGGGGTTCAGTCACTTTGCTCTGCTAGAGCTGATCTGAAAGATGCTGGTATTTCAGATGCACTGCTACTGATGGCTTCTTATCCTAAACTGGCAGAGTCTGTTTCAGTGTGTTTATATTGCATTTTAGTTTACGTTTATAAAAAATAAAAAAAATGTCTTGTTTAGCAAAAAAGTGATAAATGATATTCTAAGTCTAAAGCCCTATTCGGACGGGATAAGTTGTACAGGGGGAGGTGGGGTAATGTAATAATTACCGGAGGAGCTCCGCTATTTTAGTCCCGTACGAATATGTCTGTAACTTTTACGGACTGCATGCTCCCGTGCCAGTAAAGATTCCGGAGTCTTTTACCTACTGTTAAATGTCCTGTAAAATTTACCCCAGGTTAAAGCAATGCCGTGCGAATTGACATGTCGGTAAAATTCTGTTATTTCCTGTGAGAAATGAGTTTTCCCCCAGTCTTTTCTCCTGGTTTTTCACGTAAGCACTCGAGGACGCCTTTGGTCGTGCTCTCTTCGGTCCAAGTGCAAGCCACAACTATTGGCCGTACTCTAAATTAAGTGTAACGCTACATTAAATAACAAGACTGAGAGCAAATAAATTTTTTTTAAATAACAGGCTCAAAAGTAGGCTACAGTGGGGCAACGCTTGTGGCAGCTTTAGGTAAGCTGTAGCCTATAGCCTTACTTACATGTTATGGCCTAACACTGTTTTTTTCAAGCTAATGTTAATAAAGAGATGTAATGCAGGATTCCTCACGCTTTTTGTGGACATGGTTGCCATGCCAACATTGTCTCCACGTAGTTTTTTTTTTGTTTTTTTTGGCGCCTGCATCTTTTCAATTGCTCCCTGCCAGCGATTTTTTACCAGAAGCAATCAGTTTGCAGTGAAGATATGATGCCTAACGTTGTATGACTCGTGGGGAACATTTTCGGTGTGACGACAACATGGAGTAGACACTCCCATCTCTGCAATTCTAGACGCTGATTACGGAGATACTTTATCCCGTCCGAATCGGCCATTAACATTACAGACATCCTGTGATAATAATTATTTTACAGACATTGTCCTGAAAACGTATCCTGTCCGAATAGGGCTTAAGACTACAACACTTATTATTTTTTGGTTTTTGCAGTGTACTCATGTGGCATAACCGCACATGCTCATATGTAATAGATCACCTACTCCCTATGTTCCAGTGACGACCCCTTGACCCCTGATGTTAACGCATTGACCCTGAACCTAGTACCGCTGTGGTTAGGTCAAAGGTCACAGATTATACCACCAGTTCCACACTTACTCTCCTGTTCCAGTCACTAATTTCTCCACTTGATCCTTGTTTTTCTTGAGCTTGTTGGGGAAAGATCCCCCCTGCCAGGTTTCAAACACTAACAATAACAATTAAGCATTTTGAAGCATTGAAGCATGTTTGTTGTGGTTTATCACGCTTGTTGTGGAGTTAGAGGATCGTAGCCGTTAGCAGCAGAGGGACCAAAGTGTGCCACATTTCCAGTGTTGAGCCGTTAGAGATTAATTTTCCGTTTTCTCTGCGTGCGTGTGTGTGTATATGTGTGTGTTATGGATGTATAATACTCTTTCTTGTGTGTTGCAGTGTTGCAGCTGGAGTATGTGTGTGGTGTGTGTCTGCGCACATGTGTGTGCGTGTGTGTGCGCGTTTGTGCGTGTGTGTGTGCGTGTGTGTATGCTTGTGTGTTATAGATGTATAATACTTTTTCTTGTGTGTTGCAGAGTTGCAGCAGAAGTATGTGTGTGTGTCTGCACATGTTTGTGCATGCCTGTGTGTGTGTGTGTTATAGATGTATAATACTCTTTCCTGTGTGTTGTAGAGTTGCAGTGGGAGTATATGTGTGTGTCTGCATATGTGTGTGGGTGTGTGTGTGTGTGCGTGCGTGCATGTTATAGATGTATAATACTCTTTCCTGTGTGTTGTAGAGTTGCACCAGGAGTGTGTGTGTGTGTGTGTGTGTTATAGATTTTATACTTTCCTGTTTGTTGCAGAGCTCCAGAGAGATGGCAGTGTGTTCATAGATGTATTGTAGATGTGTAATAAATGTGTAATACTCTCCTGTGTGTTGCAGAACTGCAGAGGGAGGGCAGTGTGTTTATAGATGTATAATAGATGTGTTGTAAATGTGTAATAAATGAGTAATACGCTCCTGTGTGTTGTAGAGGGAGGGCAGTGTGTTTATAGATGCATTATAGATGTGTTGTAGATGTGTAATAAATGTGTAATACCTTCCTGTGTTGCAGAACTTCAGAGGGAGGGCAGTATTGAGACGCTCAGTAACAGCTCGGGCTCCACCAGCGGCAGCATTCCTCGCGCCTTCGAGGGGTACAGGTCCCCCCTCCCCACTAACGACAGCCAGCCCCTCAGCCTCTTCCCCTCCGGATTCCCCTGAGCAGGATGGGGGACCCCAAAACCCCTAAACATTCACCCCCCCCCACTCCCGTTTCACCAGGATCCTGTCAGAGCGACCCAGACACAGTGCCCTGCTGTGTGTTCTCATAACCTGTATAATCCCAGCAGGTTTTTATTTTTATTATAGGGTAAAATAGGATATAAAACAGGAATGTCACAAGAAGTGACATCACAGAACAGCCAAACCAAATGTGCTGCTGTAGCCATGGAAACGCACTTTTCCACGGCGCTTTTCCCGCCAAAAAATCATGTAGTAAAATTGACAGTGTGCTCTGTTGGTATTATTGTGAAATATTGATTTAAAATATTCTTGATTTTGAGGGAGAATTGGCTGCTTTCTTCCTGTAACTAACAGATCAGTATCATTTGGGAGTGAGAAGCAGGAAGTAAACTCAAGCAGAACTGTGAGCCTTAACCAAATATCTAAATGTTAAATAACACACACATACACACACACACACACACACACACACACACACACACACACACACACACATGCACACACACATACACACACACACACACACACACACACAAATATACACACGCACACACAAATATACACGCACACACACACACACACACACACACACACACACACACACACACACAAATATACACACACATACACACACACAGAGGAAGGGTCTACCTACTAATAAGTTGCTGGTTTCAGGCCATTTTTGTTTTGCTGTGCAGAACAAAGGACTTAGTAATTAGCTCTAAATAATCTGTAGACATACTTCCAATTCTGTGAACGTCAGAATGCCTACTACGGTATCATGTGCATTAAAATGAGTTAATCGCTTATGTTTGTATTTACAAAGTGGCCAGTGTTGGAAAATACTAAATAACTTGTCTAAATTCTCACTATGGCTAATGGAAATAGGTGAAATATGCATATTGATTAGGTTGAAAATGAGAAAAGCCTCTATTTTTGTTAGGCATTATTAATTCAAGCCATTGCTATAACTGCAAGACTTGACACTCCGTTTTCCCCAACCAAGTAATTACAAGATTACCATGGAAACAATTCAACCATTCATGAAGCTTCTACCTTTGATCACACATGCAGCCAGTAGTGGGAGATAGAACTCGTCAGCTGACCTCACAGGGCTGCATTTGATTGGACGATATTGAATGCGTATTCATAGTTTCATTGCCCCATGTGAGCCCGGTCATATCCTTCTGAACAAAGCGTGTTTATTAATGACTGAAAACTTACAACTCATGTATAAATGACTTGAAAACAAGTTTAAAGTGTTTTTGTTGATTTTATATACACACACACAGCAGTCACACTCTTACATTGTTTGAGACAGGACCAATACACACACCAATAGGACCAAACCAATACAGTCTGTTTGTGAAGTGTTCCAAAATTGGTATTCGCTGATAAAATATTTAACCAAATATATAAATACTGTTTATCTGTTTATACTGTCATCACCTGCTTTAAGTCACGTGTGTGTGTGTGTGTGTGTGTGTGTGTGTGTGTGTGTGTGTGTGTGTGTGTGTGTGTGTGTGAGTGTGAGTGAGTGTGAGTGTGAGTGTGAAATCGGACATGGCCATACTGGGGAGAGATCATTAGAGTCTCTGTGAGTGCATCCCTTTGGTCTTTCACACTGGAGCACAAAAGTGAGTCAAAGCAACTCCAGTAGATCAGAACAGCAGTCTGTGCTGAGAGTCACTGTAAACCTGCTGAGAGTCAAAGCATCTCCAGCAGATCAGAACAGCAGTCTGTGCTGTGAGTCACTGTAAACCTGCTGAGAGTCAAAGCATCTCCAGCAGATCAGAACAGCAGTCTGTGCTGAGAGTCACTGTAAACCTGCTGTTTATTTTATGTAAATGGTCTACTCTTCCTATGGGTTTCATGCCCAGATGTTAATGATTTTTATACGAAGAAACATAATTCAATTTTAGAATGTAAAATCAATGTTTGCATTATGTGGCTACCTTGCTAGAGATCTCTGATTATATAGACTCACTACATACTGCATTCATTCTCTCCATCCTACATAACTACAGGGGTTTGTAGTGCTATATAACTACATAACTACAGGGGTTTGTAGTGCTATATAACTACATAACTACAGGGGTTTGTAGTGCTATATAACTACATAACTACACGGGTTTGTAGTGCTGTATAACTACATAACTACAGGGGTTTGTAGTGCTATATAACTACATAACTACAGGGGTTTGTAGTGCTATATAACTACATAACTACAGGGGTTTGTAGTGCTGTATAACTACATAACTACAGGGGTTTGTAGTGCTATATAACTACATAACTACAGGGGTTTGTAGTGCTATATAACTACATAACTACAGGGGTTTGTAGTGCTATATAACTACATAACTACAGGGGTTTGTAGTGCTATATAACTACATACCTACAGGGGTTTGTAGTGCTATATAACTACAGGGGTTTGTAGTGCTATATAACTACATAACTACAGGGGGTTTGTAGTGCTATATAACTACATAACTACAGGGGTTTGTAGTGCTATATAACTACATAACTACAGGGGTTTGTAGTGCTGTATAACTACATAACTACAGGGGTTTGTAGTGCTATATAACTACATAACTACAGGGGTTTGTAGTGCTATATAACTACATAACTACAGGGGTTTGTAGTGCTATATAACTACATAACTACAGGGGTTTGTAGTGCTATATAACTACATAACTACACGGGTTTGTAGTGCTATATAACTACATAACTACAGGGGTTTGTAGTGCTATATAACTACAGGGGTTTGTAGTGCTATATAACTACACAACTACAGGGGTTTGTGGGTGCTATATAACTACAGGGGTTTGTAGTGCTGTATAACTACAGGGGTTTGTAGTGCTATATAACTACATAACTACACGGGTTTGTGGGTGCTATATAACTACATAACTACAGGGGTTTGTAGTGCTGTATAACTACAGAACAATGCCAGCATATTGTACTTGGTCTTACGGAATTTTGAAAGGATGGGGGGAAAATAAAAAAAGATACATTTTAAAGATTTGGCTTTGACTGTATGGAGGCAGAACTTGTGTTACAGAGTTACATATATAATAGGTCTAAGGAATCAGATAATCAGGCCGGTCACATGACCACATGTGGCATCACAGAATAGCCAAACCAAATCTGCTGAGAAAAAAACTTTAAATGAATTATGAGCATTTCAGTCTTAAATCATGGATACATCTACAGAGAGTCAGGTAGTCATGTCCCATAATCTAAACGGGAATATTTTACAAATATATATATAGTACCATAAAGAACACTGTTCATGCACATTCCAGAGATTATTATAAAATATGGACAGCTCAAGAAATCAACACACACTGCAGAAATCCTGTAGATTAAAAAACTATATACGTTTTTAGAATCTATATGTCCACAATTCAGTTAAATCTGGGTTGTTTATGAGCTAAGGAAGATTTTTGAAATGATTAAGATGCTGTATTAAAAGGCTTTGTGCTTCTGTTACATGTGCATATCTCAAGATTGGGATCTGCAGTTAAAGAGAAGAGAAGCTGAGCTGGGTTTTGTTTTTTCTCTATGATGGGAGCTCTGTCCGTCTGTCTGTCTGTCTACCTGGGTTTCTGGCATGACTGTAGCCTGTAAATTAGCCTGAACTTCTCTCAAGTAAAGTTTTACTTTAAACATGAGTAAATTCACACTATTGCAGGAACACAAATCAAAACATGTTTTTTAAAATTAGTTTTTTCTCCTACATACACACTGTTATTTAAGGAATCTTTACATGTAGGTGCACAAAGATTTTCATTTAACGTAAAAGGTAAAAGTAATTGTATGTATATTTTTTTATATTTTTGCATGTTTGGAACTCTGGAGCACCAAAATAACTGGACCAATGTTTTAAGATTGGAGTCCTGTGGTAATGTCAAACCATTATTATTTATTTATTTTTTTAACCATTTGGGATCTTGTGGTCTTATATTTGGCAGAAATGAGGGTGCGGCCATGTTTTGTGGACTCATTTTCAGTTTGTGTGGTTGTCAGTAGAAACAAGTTCTCTGTAAACAATAGACTGCTCAGTACTATCATTACTAGCTAAAAAACAATGGATTTGTAGCTCAGATGGGACCAGCATAGGAACAATCAGGAATTCAATTCAATTCAATTCAATTCAATTTTATTTATATAGCGCTTTTCACAGATGACTGTCACAAAGACGCTTTACAGAACAGAAAGGGGAGGAAAGGGGAAATGGGAAATGCCAGCTCTAAGCCAGCTCTAAGCCCCCAGATAGCAGAGGTAAAAACTCTAGTAGGAGAGAAAAACCCTCATACTGTGGCGAGAAAAAACTCCCCGATGGGAAGAAATCTCGAGAGGAACCCGGCTATTGGGGGGAAAGGAAGACCGTAATGATATGGCAGGTTAGTCCCATTGCCATTGAGACCTGGCCAAGAAGGGCTGCAGTACAAATATTTTCAGCCACAACAATAAAACTCACATCCAGCTATAAAACTCACATCCAGCAATAATACTCACATCCAGCTATAATACTCACATCCAGCTATAATACTCACATCCAGCTATAGTACTCACACCCAGCTATAATACTCACATCCAGCTATAGTACTAACATCCAGCTATAGTACTCACATCCAGCTATAATACTCACATCCAGCTATAGTACTCACATCCAGCTATAGTACTCACATCCAGCTATAATACTCACATCCAGCTATAGTACTCACATCCAGCTATAATACTCACATCCAGCTATAGTACTAACATCCAGCTATAGTACTCACATCCAGCTATAGTACTCACATCCAGCTATAATACTCACATCCAGCTATAATACTCACATCCAGCTATAGTACTCACATCCAGCTATAATACTCACATCCAGCTATAGTACTAACATCCAGCTATAGTACTCACATCCAGCTATAATACTCACATCCAGCTATAGTACTCACATCCAGCTATAGTATTCACATCCAGACAACAGTCAAGCTAAAAATGATATGTAACAAAAAATGCCAAAGAAGAAATACAATCAAATTGACAATTCAAAACAGATGGCACCTGACGAAGGGCCTTGTGCTCGAAACGTTGTCAATAAACTGTTTTTTTTCGGAGTGTATGAGTGTGTGGGTTCTATTCTCTTTTCATGATCTCACCCTAACCCAGCACCCCAAAAAGTGGTGTATTTTTTCATTTTTCACTCAGATGGACAAGAAATCATCTTCATTCAACAGACATGGTGAAGTAAAGGAATGACAATGTAGACATACACATTGGTGTATTTTACACAGGCACCTGATAGGCCAAACTCCTTTTGTGTTTGTTCATTTATTCAGATGGGGACAAAGAGAGACGGTATGAGAAATCAGAAGGTGTTATATCTTACAATGCGCCACGGAGGGGATCCAACCAAACCCCATTAATGCTGTGAACCCCACTTTTGATTCAAGGGAGTCTAGGCATCCATGGTTCTCCTGAGAAAAACAGGTGGAGTCTCCATCTGCTTCATCGACGATGACAGCGAAGCTCTCACAGGGCGGAGTCAGAGGAAGACCATATGGCTGCATATCATTTAGCCAATCATGTGTTCCATACTGTTCCCATGTAATTTACAGCTTAATCTAGTCCTACCCCCCAATTCCCATAGAGATCCATTCAAATACAGAGAGGTTATAGTATCGCTTGTAAGAGTACCTGGAAATAAGATATCGAGTCTTTTGATATCCTTTTGTACCCAGTCATGATAGCATCACCTGTTTACCTGTGGAATGTTCCAAATGTGTTTTTTGAACTACCCAGTAGTTCAGTGTATCAAAATAAAGAATTGAGAATGAAAATGTTCAGGCATGTTCGCAGGTGGCTGTATTGCGGTGAACGATGGGAGAGAGCACACGTGGGGGCTGTGTCAGTGTGACGCGTATACATTTTATGTACAAACAATGTTTTGTGTATATAAATATATATATCAACATGCCATGTAAATGCTTTGTATGTATGTGTGTTTAAAAACAGATTTATAAGTTATAAGAAATAAGTAACTAAAGAGTCAGACAAGTTCAAATAAATCAGCAAACACAGGGGTTGTGTTATTTC
>CM056379.1:112009389-112077365 GCA_029718625.1 Synaphobranchus kaupii | reverse complement strand
TCGGATTTCAACCGCCAACGTCGCGGCTCGCAATGAGCACGTGGATAGTGCTCTGCAGGCTACGCCACTGAGACGCCATCAATCCATAGTTTTACTGCTTTAACTCTTTACATGCTGGTAACATTTTTAATTGGTGAACTTACATTGTTTACTTTTTTTTTTAATGCGTCAGTAAATTCAGCAATCTCACTGGCGTCTAAAGAGTTAAAGCATTTCTATAATTATTTGATTATTGCTTATTTTTAAATACGTTTAATCTAACATACAAAAAAGTGCCATGACATAGGACTTGAATATTCCAAAGCTAGCGCTGCCTCCGTCTCTGTTTGAGGTAATAACTCACACACGCACACACACACACACACACACACACGCACACACACACGCACACACACACACACACACACACCTGTGTAGACTGTGAAGGCGTGCTGTTTCCGCGTCGCGCATTGAACCTCAGCTGGCATGAAGCTGTCTGTCTCTGCAGACGATGTTAAAAAACGGGGGAGTTTGATCGTGAGCCTTGTGATGCATTACCGAAACGAATGCAGAAATGAGACTAATTTTCATGTTTGGGAGGTGGGGGGGGGTTGTTTTTGGGTGGGCGGGGGAAGGAACAAATGGCGGGTGAGCCACGATCTAACATATTCACCCAGAGAAGTTTGAAACCAGACATAGTTTTGATCTTCTGAGCTCACCATTTATTTATTTTTTATCCCATTTCAAAGCACAAGCGCGGCTATTTTTACACTTCTCGTCGTACGCCGAAGGACTCTTCACAGAGTCGGAGAAATCGGGGTCGTTCTCAGTGAATAAAAATGTCTGGTGGATCAGAGACGTGGCAGCTGAATGTGACTAAGTGTGGTACCCAGACAGACTCTGTCCCGTGTGATTCCCCCAAAAATGAGGAAAACAGAAATGAAGAATGCGTCATAATCGTGGAGAAGGAAAATGGGAGTACTGGAGTGTCCCTGCAGAAATAATGGATCTGTTTTTAATGGGGGGGCAGTCCTGAGACCACTGCCCACTGACTGCCCCTCCCACCCCCACCCCCACCCATCGACCCAGCTACCGGTCCACCAGTGTTTTCTAATTAGTCTAATACCGCTAAATTAGTTTGAGGCTGAGCAGTTGGGATGAGGGTGGGCGGTTATAGCAATGTGAAATATTTGTTAATGATCTCGCCACTAGCAGACCGCTGAGAGGTTGATATATGCAAGATGCTGGCGTGCCATTGGTGCTTTGCTTGCTGGGGGGACCTTTCCGGACGCATGGTTTGAGCTTGTGGGCGCCATTGTGGCTCTAGAGGGAGTCATCATGCCTGTCAGCTTGCTGGCAGTGGAGGTGTATTCTGGTTCTATAGTTTGAGCTTGTGGGTGCCATAGTGGCTCTAGAGGGAGTCATCATGCCTGTCAGCTTGCTGGCGGTGGAGGTGTATTCTGGTTCTATAATTTGAGCTTGTGGGCGCCATAGTGGCTCTAGAGGGAGTCATCATGCCTGCCTGCTTGCTGGCGGTGGAGGTGTATTCTGGTTCTATAGTTTTAGCTTGTGGGCCCCATTGTGGCTCTAGAGGGAGTCATCATGCCTGCCTGCTTGCTGGCGGTGGAGGTGTATTATGGTTCTATAGTTTGAGCTTGTGGGCCCCATTGTGGCTCTAGAGGGAGTCATCATGCCTGTCTGCTTGCTGGCGGTGGAGGTGTATTCTGGTTCTATAGTTTGACATTGTGGGCACCATTGTGGCTCTAGAGGGAGTCATCATGCCTGTCTGCTTGCTGGTGGTGTATGGATTTTCAGATTCTATAGTTTGAGCTTGTGGGCGCCATTGTGGCTCTAGAGGGAGTCATCATGCCTGCATGCTTGCTCGTCCCCCCTCACATCGGTCATCATGTGAGAAGCATGTCTCATACAGGGTCAGCGCCGGAGTAGTTCCACATTACCCACTTATCAGCCCTGAACTGGACTGTGTGTGTGTGTGTGTGTGTGTATTCCCCCTCGCCCCAAGCCAGTTTTGAGCTGGCGCAACAGAAGGGTGTCAAAGGTCCCCCCAACCACCACCCCCCACTACTGAGATCTGGCAGGAAGTGCAGCACCATGTGACGCCGTTTAATCAGCCAGGCTGGACTGTGATTGGCCACTGGCGCTATTTAATCAGCCTGGCTAGACTGTGATTGGCCGCTGATAAGTCGGCCAATCACAATCGGGCTGTGACCCTGTTGTAAAGAGCTTGTGCCAGTTCTCTCTCTCTCTCTCTCTCTCTCTCTCTCTGTCTTGCTGTCTCTTTCTCTCTCTCTCTTAATCTCTTTCTGTCCTTGTCTCTCTCTCTCTCATGCTCTCTGTCATTCTCTCACTCTTTCTCCCTTTCTCTCTCTCTCCCTTTTTTCTTTGTTGACCGTACATTCCAGTAGACACCCAGCCGCGGCTGATCTGGGCCGGCTTACTTTAAGCCCTTTCTGAAAAGTGGGGCGGAGAGCGTGGGGGGGGGGGGGGGGATCCTAGCACAGCCGTTTAACCCGTTGACCGATTGTGGCCAGTGTGTTTGTAATGGATTTATGATTCACATACTAAGTCTCCCAGGCATGCTAGAGTCAACATTACCTCTCTGGGACAGTCTCCTGGAAGGGACCTGTGTGTGTGTGTGTGTGTGTGTGTGTGTTACGTATGTGTGTATATGTGTCTGTGAGTGTGTGTGTGTGTGTGTGTGTGTGTGTGTGTGTATATGTGTCTGTGAGTGTGTGTGTGTGTGTGTGGAGCCCAGTTGGTTTTTCACTTCTTGCGTAACCCGCTGCATGGCTGCTGTGATTCAGCCCTCCTGAATCACTTTTCTTTTTCCAAACTTTAGCCAAAATGGGTTGCGTCACAATTTGGGTTCGTTCAAACGAAGGTCTGAAATTCCACGCCGTGTGTGTGTGTCACTCCCTCCTCCGTCTTTCTCCAAAACAAATCAGTACGGAGACGAGGAGTCAACGGACGAGAAGCGATTGGGGCATTGCAGAAGTCAAATCAAATAAATCCAATCAAAATCTGTGAGGAACAATTTATAAAAATGTTAGTCGGGACTAAAACCCCGAGAAGGACAGTGGTGAAGAGAAACTCCCAAGATTGCATGCAGGAGGAGGAGATTCAGGCCAGCCGCTTGTCCCGAACCCTTAAACTCTTTAAACCCCCCCCCCCCCCCCCCCCCCCCCCCCCCACACACACACCCCTCTTTCCACCCCCCCCAAGTGAACAAATGTCCTTATCACTCAAACAAAAAACCACGACTGATATCTGTCCCGGGAGCAGTCCTGTCTGTCTTTCTCCACTTCTCTGGGCTTGGATCCCGGCCTATCTCCAGCCTGCAGTCGGAAAAAGTACGACCTGTCCCCGCCGTCTGGAGAGGGATGAAGTTTGCTTTGGTGGTGATGGAGTGGGTTTGGTGGTGATGGAGTGGGTTTGGTGGGTGACATCATCAGATTCTGGTTGAGGAGTACATTACACAGTAAGAATTCACAGTGTTAATTCAACTCTAATGTTTAGACTGGATTCTAACTCCACTAAACTCAGAGTTTATGTATAGAGTCCGATAGGGTAAAATGAAATGTACTCTGTCAGAGTTGATTTAAAGCTCAAGATTTTACCCTGTAAGAGCTGAGGGAAAAGAAGGGGCGGAATGAAGATTGCGATGGGGTGATGTCACAGGGAAGCGGGAGGCGTGGCTTTGGCAGGGAACTGAGATGAAACGCCTGTCGGTTGGCTCACTGTGGGCTGGGAGCGATGGCAGGAAGGTGGAGTTAAAGGCGGGGAGTTAAACATGTCAATATAGAGAGAGCAGCAAATCTGGCAACCCTGTTGGGACGCACCCCCTGGAAGAGGCACAGAGGAAGAAAGACCAGTCCAATCAGTGACAGTTTGTCCAATCAGTGACAGTTTGTCCAATTGGTGACAGTTTATTCAATCATTGACAGTTTGACCAATTTGTCGGTGACGGTTTGTCCAATCCACGATGATTGATCTTAAGTGTTTATTAATCCGTTTCTCAACCGTAATGCTCAAATTCCTGATAAAAATGTGCTTGCTTGTATCCAGGAGTTGTACTGTAAATGGTAGTTGTTTCATTCTTATCGCTGTTGCTTGAATGTTTATTGAGAAAGGGTTTCTGACAGGCAGCTGTCAGTTACAACTGCCCAATTCAGTGCGTACCCGCTGACTCCACCCCTTCAGCCTTTGATCCTTGACCTTTGAACTTTAGCACATCCTTTACAGAACATTATGGGAAATCACAGAAAGGCATCTGATTTATTTAACTGGGTATACTGTATTCACACTGCCCAGCCGGGCCCTGTATGACTGAAGCCTTTGTGGAGGTTTTTGCACCGGCTTGCTATTTTGCTTTTGTGCCCTTCGTAACATTTCCTTGTGACTTGCGATGTGGGCCCCGTCGTGTTTGAGGAAACAAAAACACACACACAGTGACAGGACGCTTTGTTCTCTGTTTATTTTCGCAGCTGTTACTGGATCCCGGTGTCAGAGAAGCGACGCCCCCGCTCGCCGTGACCAAAGAGCTCTGCTGAGAAAACAAAAAAAAAACCTGTCGGCTCAACCTGTCGTCCTTTGAGAGCGTGGTTTTCTGCGGGGGCTGGGGGAGACGCGTAGGCTGCGATAAGTGGGTCAAAACCGGGGTGAGAGACGTGAAGTTCCGGGTCGTGCGGGTTACTGTTACCATGGCGATGGGACCGCCCCCCCCCCCCCCCACCCCCCCGCCCCCCGCCCCCTCCAGAGAGGCCAGAACACACGTGTGGGCCGCGACACGCGCCACCAGACACCTGTCCGTCCGCTCTTTACCTGGAGAGGGAGAGGCCCGTCGCTATGGAAACCTCCACCACGGGTGTAATTGTCCTGAAAAACCCTCAAAACAAACATGTTTTTGAGAAGCATGAGGCGAGACGTGGGCGCATAATGGACGTCCGTGACCTCACTGCGTTCAGAGCGGCGGGTTTTTCAATCAAGGCAATGAGGCCAAACGTTGCCATTGTCACACGCGCGACTACCAAAACACGCAT
Source organism: Synaphobranchus kaupii (assembly GCA_029718625.1). Lineage (NCBI taxonomy): Eukaryota > Metazoa > Chordata > Actinopteri > Anguilliformes > Synaphobranchidae > Synaphobranchus > Synaphobranchus kaupii. The sequence goes on along the minus strand of CM056379.1, from coordinate 112,072,326 downwards.
TCCCGCAACTGCTCGGCTTAATGGTTAACCTGAGTACGTAAACAAGGGATGAGAACAGGCATTTTGTTTTGTTTTTTTTGTTTTTTTTACAGGATTTGTTTGGAATCATCAACCAGTGTCAAAGCTTGAAAGCTCTCAAAATGTAAGATTTGAAATCTGTTTTTTGTTTTGTTTTTTTACTGTATGGCGAAATAATCATCACAATTGGGTTGTAGAATTGATGGCTCAATTGGTGACATAGTTGCATTGGCTGTTTGAATGTTCATTGCTAAATAGAATTCCTTTCAAAGTAGGAAGCCAGTTGGATTCCGGAATCTTGGGAACAGAACCTTGACACCCCCTCCCTGCTTGAGTGGGTTCTAGGGTTCTAGAGCTCTTTTTTATTTGCAGGCAGCTTGCAAAGGTAGCCCGGACACAATGTTCAGATGTGTCTCGTTTGTTACATATCGATCTGAGCACGGTGGAAATGTCCGCCACAACGTGAGGAATGGCTGGCGGTACACAGCGGATCCCCGCCGGCCCGTGACAGATTTGGAGGTTATCTAAGTGGCGGTGGTGGGTAAGCCCTGGAGTCCTGGGCGGGAAAATGGAAACATCGGCGCCCACTTGTCCCGTCTCGGACTCAGCGCTGATATCTGCCATTTCCATAGCAGTTGGCAGTGCATAGCACAAGCCAGGATTAGGCCTATTTTTATAAACCTATAGCTTTCAGAAAAGTGACATCAAGACATTTTCAAAGAAGTAGTCACTGGAAGGAGAAAAAAAACTTGTCAGCCGAAGGATTAATTAGTTGATGTAGTGTTGCTGAATCATGGTTGGCATGCCAGAAAAAAAGAAAACAGAACAACATATCTTTCATGAGGTGTGTAATTTGTTTTCCTTATAAACCAAAAGGGAAAAAACAATGTTTATATTGATGTGCTAGCGCTGTGAACCCCATCCCTACTTAAATCTGCGTTTCCAGAAGACAAGCCCATGTGGCCTAGTATAAACCATAAACACTCAATCCAAACAGATCATTTGTCTTGGATCCTCTTTCTACGCTTTTCAGATGAAATCCTGGCGGTTATTGAGCCTGCGTCCCTGGAGCACCGGGAACGCTGTGCGCCTCTCTTGCAGGTCCGTAGGGAAAGCCGAAAATTCCCAGGAATGCAGCAGCTCCGCAGTCCCAGCCTCGGATAGACAGAGAGAGCGAGGCGAGCGTTTATTTTCCTGAAGGGATTTAGGAACGTGACACCCCGCAGGGACCCTGGTGGGGGTCGGGGGTGGGTGGGGGTTCCTCTTATTATTATTTTTATTAACCTTTATTTAACCAGGTTTGTCTCATTGAGATTAAAATCTCTTTTCCAACAACAATAATACTCACATCCTGCTATAATACTCACGTCCAGCTATAATACTCACACCCAGCTATAATACTCACGTCCAGCTATAATACTCACGTCCAGCTATAATACTCACGTCCAGCTATAATACTCACATCCAGCAATAATACTCACATCCAGCAATAATACTCACATCCAGCTATAATACTCACGTCCAGCTATAATACGCACATCCAGCAATAATACTCACATCCAGCTATAATACTCACACCCAGCTATAATACTCACATCCAGCTATAGTACTCACATCCAGCTATAATACTCACATCCAGCTATAATACTCACATCCAGCTATAATACTCACAATACAACAATAATACTCACATCCAGCTATAATACTCACATCCAGCTATAATACTCACATCCAGCAATAATACTCACATCCAGCTATAATACTCACGTCCAGCTATAATACGCACACCAGCAATAATACTCACATCCAGCTATAATACTCACACCCAGCTATAATACTCACATCCAGCTATAGTACTCACATCCAGCTATAATACTCACATCCAGCTATAATACTCACATCCAGCTATAATACTCACAATACAACAATAATACTCACATCCAGCTATAATACTCACACCCAGCTATAATACTCACATCCAGCTATAATACTCACATCCAGCAATAATACTCACATCCAGCTATAATACTCACATCCAGCTATAATACTCACACCCACCTATAATACTCACATGCAGCTATAGTACTCACATCCAGCTATAATACTCACAATACAACAATAATACTCACATCCAGCTATAATACTCACATCCAGCTATAGTACTCACATCCAGCTATAATACTCACACCCACCTATAATACTCACAATACAATAATAATACTCACATCCAGCTATAATACTCACATCCAGCTATAATACTCACACCCACCTATAATACTCACATGCAGCTATAATACTCACAATACAACAATAATACTCACATCCAGCTATAATACTCACATCCAGCTATAATACTCACATCCAGCTATAGTACTCACATCCAGCTATAATACTCACATCCAGCTATAATACTCACATCCAGCTATAGTACTCACATCCAGCTATAATACTCACAATACAACAATAATACTCACATCCAGCTATAATACTCGCATCCAGCTATAATACTCACAATACAACAATAATACTCACATCCAGACAGCAGTCAAGCTAAATGTGTGTAAAAAAAAAAAAGAAGCTCTCTAGGGAATGGCGCCATGGCAACAAGTCAGTCCTCGCAATCAGGCCTTGGGGGGGGTGGGGGTTGCATGTGAAGCGTAAACACGTTGCTGTACCGAAGGCAATGGAACGACGGCGCATGGGCACGTAGACGTCGTGTTCCTGCACCGGTGAATCATACCTGCCGTCAGATCGCCTGTTCAGATACGACAACAACTTCACGGACGGTGACAAAGAAAAATGGTGACAGGTGGAGGGGGGGGGGGGGGGGGTGGAGAATTCCAAGCTGAAGAAACTCATCTTCGTCTTCGTCCTCATCACCTGAAGCGATCCCAGAAGACACGGCGCAGGGCGCCGTGCCAACTGTGCCTCCCCCCGTTGCCGTGTCGTCGTGTTTGGGGAACGCCTTAGTCATTTTGTCCCTCGTCAAACTGTAAAAAATACCATGCGGCTTCACCTGTCCGGTAACGCTGGAAGTGCCTATGAGGGAAACGATGGCAAGCAGGCAGTGGCAGTTTAACCGACGAGCAGCGAGGAGCAGTTGGGCATGTCGGCAGGCAGGCTCACACAGGAAGGCAGGGACTGTGAGAAAACTCGTGTGAAAGGGTTCACACCGTGTTAGCATTTATCGGGGGGAGGGAGGGTGTACCTGAGGATACCCAGGAATGCGAGCCCCAAATCTTTCTCTCAGGAGGTTCGCAGGGGAAAGGGGGTGTTGGGGTGGGGAGGGGTGTCCCTCTGGAAAGGGACTCTGTGCAGTTACTATCCTCAAACCGCTAACATTAGCACTGTCTGCGATAAGAGGCCTGGAGACCGTCTTTTACCCTTTCCCCATAAACCAGAGAGAGGACGGGGGTCATGAGCTGAAATCCAAACACCCACCCTCCCCCTTTTAAGGGCACAGCGAGGCACGAGGGCATGCCCACCATGGAGGGGGAAAGAGAGGGAGAGAGAGAGAGAGAGAGCGGGAGATGGAGAGAAGGAGAGAGAAAGAGAGAGGGGGGGGTGGGAGGGGGAGAGAGAGAGTCCAGGTCAGGGCGACATAAACAGAGGCTGAGGGCGATCAAGCCGCCAGGGGCGATCGATGAGAGGACGGCGCAAACTGGTACAGTCCGCAGTGAGGCGTCCAACGAGGCCAAACAGAACTTCCACAAAGGCCTGAGACACACTGAGGAGTCCGAGCTCTTATGCCTCCAAACGGCCGGCTTCGGTGTTTCAATCGCAGCTCCCCGCTGCTTAAAATTACACAACGGTTTGTATCGGGGGCAAATCTAGGGGTCGTGTCATGGCCTGTGTTAATGTGGTGACGTGTGTCTGGGTGTCTTTGTACTCCAGCTACAGCTTGAGCACGCCATTTATAAAACTCTGTTCTGTCCCTGTACGTCATGCAAATCTTCGGTAAGACTTTTAAAGACTTAAAGACATTTAGAGAAACAAAATGAAAGTTAAAGATTAGAAGAGCACCTTAGCGATGAGACCCTACAGACGAGGGCTCGCAGGAGAAGCCTTAAAGACCGGGGACGCATGCAATGTTACCCAACCGCCATTTCCCTTTCAGTCAAACTACAGAGTTGTGAGGTCTTTTCATGCTGTGGTTTATAACTGACTGGTTTCTTTTAAAAAAATTTTTTTTTTTTACTCGCAGTTCCTGAATCTGTAGTAGAAAGGACGTGGTCTCTGTTCTGCCAGAGCCAAGATCACAACAGCAAACAGAAAAGAACAGAAGCGTAGAACAGCTCAATCAGAAAAAAAACCAAGTTGAGCATGACAAAGCATGTCACTGGCCCGGATTCTCAAGAATGGGTCCTCATAAAGAGAGGAAAGTTTGTTTGCATTTTGTGTGTGTGTGTGTGTGTGTGTGTGTGTGTGTGTGTGTGTGTGTGTGTGTGTGTGTGTGTGTGTGTGTGTGTGTGTGTGTGTGTGTGTGTGTGTGTGTGTGTGTGTGTGTGTGTGTGTGTGTGTGTGTGTGTGTGTGTGTGTGTGTGTGTGTGTGTGTGTGTGTGTGTGTGTGTGTGTGTCTGTGTTTGTGTGCATGCCCTGGCACCTGGGTGTTGGCATGCATAACACAGATCTTATTCATACCGGTTGAGTTTACAAATGGTGTGTGTGTGTGTGTGTGTGTGTGTGTGTGTGTGTGTGTGTGTGTGTTTTGTGCACATCATTCATGCTTCTCAAGCATGTGTCATCCTAACCTCACCTTTCAGGGTCTTAGAATGAGTGTCTGGAAGGAAGTCATGCAGACCCAGGTCGCATAAAAGGGCTGAAATACGTCAAACCCTTTAGATACCAGTAAAATTCCTGAAGATTTCAAAGATAATTTAAAATTAAATGTACAACATTCTTATTTCATCAATCATTATAGACTGAAGGAAAACAAGGCATCACTCTACAGGAACCTGAAAGAGATCTTTAATTCTGTACTTCGAGAATTTGGCTTTTTTTTGGCTTTGAGCATTCAGCTTTGATAGTAGTTTGAAGGCATTCTGACGATAAAATGGAAGATTTGAATTGTTGATTTTCGCCACAAATTTTGCAGATCGTGTTTGGAGCAGAGTTTGCTCTGAAAGTCAGACCGAACCAAGTTTCTGAAGCCAGAATTTCACATTCTGGCTTCAGGTATTGTGGGAAAATCCTGGGGCGATTCTGCAGGAGTACATCTTCAAATCCCCCCGCCTGCCCCACCCCACCCCAGCATCTAAAGAGTTCATGCATTTTCGGAATGCGTGGTTTGACCTGCAGTAAGGTCCTGCGACCGCATTGCATGCACGTCGCATGCCTTCCACGTGTCTGCTAGCCAGCGGCTGCGAGCAGGATGCTGGTAATGTTCGGGTGACATCAGCGAAAAAAAAAAAAAAATGCATTTGATTATCACCGTGGCGACGGCGACAGAGGCGGTGGAGGCGCAGTGCTGAGTAAGTTTCTATGACGCGCTGCCCTTTTCCTGTGAGGATGATGTATGACCTTGGCAATTTTTCTATCTTTTTTTTTTCCCCCTCCACTGTACAAAAACCAAACAAACATTTTGATTGGTCACAGTTGGTCCACCTAAGTCATCACTTTAAGTGGGGCTTCAGGATGGATGGATGGATAGGGATGGGTGGAGGGGGGGACGCTTGGCGTTCGCACAAAATAAACGAGCAGGAAGGGATGAGTAACTACCCCGCTGCTCTGAGATGGAAAATGGTGGTTATACGCGGTGGCGGATGACAGATTAAACAATCACACAAAAAGGCAGCGGTCGGGAATGACAAGTAAGCACACTAAAAAAAAAACTTAAAAAAAAACGAACAAGCTCGAAATATTGGGACGTGTTACCTGGGCCGGCCTGAAAGCAGTGTCCCTGGAGGTCTCTCTCTCTCTCTCTCTCTCTCTCTCTCTCAAGTTCAAGTTCAAATGGCTTTATTGGCACTAATGTCATATGTCATTGTTGCCAAAGCACAGTATAGTATACAACACATATTTATAGATAATAATAATAATAATAATAATAAATTCATTAATATATACATATGGTACAGTAAGTCTCTCTCTCTCTCTCTCTCTCTCTTCTCTGTCTCTGCTACAGAAGTCGTGGGGGGGGGGGGGTGTACAGGTGAGCATTTTCGTTTTTGGGAGTTGCTGACATGTTGTCGTTTTGCATGGCCGTCGTCTGTTTCAGCCTCGTTTATTTAACTCTCCTTTGCACAGGCTTCTTCAGCGCTGGAGAAGGTCTTTTTAATACCAATGATCCCTCTTCTTTTCACACTGAAGACAGGTCTGTGTTCGTCTCTTCAGTGTGGAGAAGGTCTTTTTAATACCAATGATCCCTCTTCTTTTCACACTGAAGACAGGTCTGTGTTCGTCTCTTCAGTGTGGAGAAGGTCTTTTTAATACCAATGATCCCTCTTCTTTTCACACTGAAGACAGGTCTGTATTCGTCTCTTCAGTGTGGAGAAGGTCTGTTTAATACCAATGATCCCTCTTCTTTTCACACTGAAGACAGGTCTGTGTTCGTCTCTTCAGTGTGGAGAAGGTCTGTTTAATACCAATGATCCCTCTTCTTTTCACACTGAAGACAGGTCTGTGTTCGTCTCTTCAGTGTGGAGAAGGTCTTTTTAATACCAATGATCCCTCTTCTTTTCACACTGAAGACAGGTCTGTGTCCGTCTCTTCAGTGTGGAGAAGGTCTGTTTAATACCAATGATCCCTCTTCTTTTCACACTGAAGACAGGTCTGTGTTCGTCTCTTCAGTGTGGAGAAGGTCTGTTTAATACCAATGATCCCTCTTCTTTTCACACTGAAGACAGGTCTGTGTCCGTCTCTTCAGTGTGGAGAAGGTCTGTTTAATACCAATGATCCCTCTTCTTTTCACACTGAAGACAGGTCTGTGTTCGTCTCTTCAGTGTGGAGAAGGTCTGTTTAATACCAATGATCCCTCTTCTTTTCACACTGAAGACAGGTCTGTGTTCGTCTCTTCAGTGTGGAGAAGGTCTGTTTAATACCAATGATCCCTCTTCTTTTCACACTGAAGACAGGCCTGTGTCCGTCTCTTCAGTGTGGAGAAGGTCTGTTTAATACCAATGATCCCTCTTCTTTTCACACTGAAGACAGGTCTGTGTTCGTCTCTTCAGTGTGGTGAAGGTCTGTTTAATACCAATGATCCCTCTTCTTTTCACACTGAAGACAGGTCTGTGTTCGTCTCTTCAGTGTGGAGAAGGTCTGTTTAATACCAATGATCCCTCTTCTTTTCACACTGAAGACAGGTCTGTGTTCGTCTCTTCAGTGTGGTGAAGGTGGACAGCAACCTGCAGACATGCATCACATTTTCTGTTCTGCAAAAAATAAAAAATTTCAAAAAATATAGTATCATTTGAGCCAGAATACAGCCATTTGTGGATAACACACGCTGCAGATGGATTATGGGTAACCAGGCTCAGTGATGTGATGTGTCACCTTGGAATTGCAGGTGGACAGCTGTTGGGTGTGCACACGGGCAGCTCTAATTGGCCAGTACACTGGCTCAGGCTTGCCAGGAGGGCGGATTAAAGGATCCGTTGTCTGCTACCTGATTTGACACTGGAACAAATGCGGCAAAGAGCCGCACAAGGAGCTTTATCATTAATATAATTTTTTTGCAAGCTGAAATACAGGGACCAGCACTTCACACACACACACACACACACACACACAGATGCATACACACACGCACACAAACACATAAAAAGAAATACTTATGTAAGCTGGAGCGGTCTCCATGACAACCTGTGCCCTCCAGCTGGGTGCTTCCATGGCAACCAGCGAATCAGGCAAGGGTGTCTTTGATGAGGCTTCCAAAAAAAATAAAAAATAGAGGAAAAAAAACCCCCCTGATAACACCGGCCCAGGCACTCTTTGAGAGATCTTGCTGGCGGAATCGGCAAATATTTGCTCAAATTCGCTTAAACAGAAACTTCTCCCTTTATTCGTATCCCTGTCGATGTCGCTGAAAAGACGTGTGATTTCCTCAGGTCTTTTCGAGGCGGTGGATATGTGAGGATCTAGCCAGAGCCAGAGGTGTGTAATGATGTCTCATTTATGTTAGGATTTCTCTTAATTATTTCATTCAGCCCCAATCACTTATTTAATATACACACACATTGGCCCCCCAGGAATGAACCAGCACACACACTGGCCCCCCAGGACTGAAGCAGCACACACACTGGCCCCCCAGGACTGAAGCAGCACACACACTGGCTCCCCAGGACTGAAGCAGCAAACACACTGGCCCCTCAGGACTGAAGCAGCAAACACACTGGCCCCTCAGGACTGAAGCAGCACACACACTGGCTCCCCAGGACTGAAGCAGCAAACACACTGGCTCCCCAGGACTGAAGCAGCACACACAATGGCCCCCCCAGGACTGAAGCAGCACACACACTGGCTCCCCAGGACTGAAGCAGCACACACACTGGCTCCCCAGGACTGAAGCAGCACACACACTGGCTCCCCAGGACTGAAGCAGCAAACACACAGGCTCCCCAGGACTGAAGCAGCACACACAATGGCCCCCCAGGACTGAAGCAGCACACACACTGGCCCCCCAGGACTGAAGCAGCACACACACTGGCTCCCCAGGACTGAAGCAGCACACACACTGGCCCCCCAGGACTGAAGCAGCACACACACTGGCCCCTCAGGACTGAAGCAGCACACACACTGGCCCCCCAGGAATAAACCAGCACACACACTGGCCCCTCAGGACTGAAGCAGCACACACACTGGCTCCCCAGGACTGAAGCAGCACACACACTGGCCCCTCAGGACTGAAGCAGCACACACACTGGCCCCCCAGGACTGAAGCAGCACACACACTGGCCCCCCAGGAATAAACCAGCACACACACTGGCCCCTCAGGACTGAAGCAGCACACACACTGGCCCCCCAGGACTGAAGCAGCACACACACTGGCCCCTCAGGACTGAAGCAGCACACACACTGGCCCCCCAGGACTGAAGCAGCAAACACACTGGCCCCTCAGGACTGAAGCAGCACGCACACTGACTGGAGTTGTGTGCTGTTTCCCCCCTGGGGTGCGTCCCAATACTCAAAAAATGCACCCTCCCTTCCTCCACTACCACCTCCTCTCCTCCCTTCCTCCACTACCACCTCCTCTCCACCGTGCCCATGAAACTGATCTTTGTGTCCTAATCTAATGTTGCTGATTACATATTAATTACATATTAATGGTTACAAATTAATGAATGTCTCGAGGAGTGAACAATAGGGAGGGAGAGAGGTCACATGGTCGGATTCGAACCGCCAACGTCGCGGCTCGCAATGAGCATGTGGATAGTGCAATACTGAGATGGCGAACTTTACCTCGGTTACTGCAGGGGAAGGCCACGCCCCGCCCCCGGTAACTACTCAGCCAGACATGTGACGCTCTGACTGTCAAAATTCAAACCGATCGTCAGGGAGGTTTCGGCAACCTCTTGGACCTTAGCTTGTGCAACGCCGGTGTCATGTTGACATGTGATGTGTGTGTAGGGGGCACTGTGTGTGTTTTGGCTTTTGTCAGAATGGAAACCTGGAGGACTGGACTGTGATGACGAGAAGCACAGAGCACTTCCCCTTTTGAAAGAGAGACCGAGTGTGCAATCGTTGGCCCGACAGGGATTGCACCACAGCCAGCGGCCTGTTTACAACACCCTCAGCTGGCAGAGGCCTCATTATACCCTGTTCCTCATTCACCAGCACTAAACCATGAGGTCTAAATCACACTGTAATTCATAGGTACCATTCAGATTCCCACTGAATCAATTTGAAGTGGAATTAAGTAAGGTGAGAAAGCCTTGGACTTGGAGCCACTGGACCAGAACATGAATATAGACATTCTGGAATTTTGTGGAGATTTCAAAACTGGCAGTTGAATTTGAATCGTGAAACTGTCAGCCTTTAGAATTGGAAGTGTTGAAGTTGAGTCGTGATAGTGGGCGCGTTAAGTAACTGAGTGGCTCAGCTTCGCTCAGAGCGAAGAACGCACTTAACGGGTTGCTCAGTTTCGCTCACTCTGAGCCATTCAGAGCGTAGCTGAGCACTTTTGGATGTGGATCAGAGAGAAGCAATACGGAAGTACGTCGTTAGCTATGGCTTTTGTTTGCCCCACATATGTGCAAGTTACCGATAATACTGAGTTCACGTTACAGCTAACAACTGACAAGATTCAACCTAAAATAAGTAGGCTATGCTTGAATCTTGTACGTCGCCATTTTCCAAACTCACAAAGTTGTTGACAGTTGCTCAGCGCTCATGTAGAGCAGAACGTTAAGTGATTCAAAAATCCGCTCAGTATAGTTTATATTGCATCCAGATAGTTTATATTGGGTCATGAGAGTGAAGCCAGGGTTGTTCTCTCTGACATTCAACACAAGTTCTGATTCCTTTCCTTGGTGTGAAGGTTATCAGAGGGTCAGATCTTGTTTAAGCGTTTCATCTTGTGTAAGCATGGCTTCAGATTCACATCAGAACTGCCTTCTGTCTCTCAGAGACGGTCTCTCAAAGCCTAGTGCGTGATGTACAGCGTTAAAACCTCTTTTTCCTCTAAGCGATGCTATTTCTTCCATCAGTTTGTAATGGTAGTGTTGCATCAGATATAAACAGTTTGTGGTTTTGGCAGAGAAAGAACTGTAACTGCTCATTGTTTAGCAACTTCCCAAAGCGCGGCTGAAATAAACGTGTGAACATGTGCAACAGTGTAAACATTAAAAGATTCAACCTCAGTTCAAGGTCAGTTTCAAATTCGGATAAACAGTTCTTTATACCGTTTCTGAGTGTGCAAGCAATACATGAGTTTAGCTGTGTTATGACATTTGAACCTCGCTACACAGTATGGTGCCAGTGTTCTGAAAAGATTTACCTACACGCTCAGGATGATTTCCCTGGTAACTCATTGGTCAGAAAAAAAAGTGGTCAGACTTGTCTGAAAAATACAGTAGAGATATGAACCCTTTGGGAAATGTAGAATTCGAAACTGAAACATTTGTAACTTTGAAAGTGAAATAAAAATGCACCAATCATTTATTGGAATGGTCACTTAGATCATTGTAGCCTTATTTTTAAGGCTCTCTTATAGTAGCTATGAATCATTTAAAAGGTTATGTATAGTAAGCAAAATGCTTCCAATCTTGCGTACTCAAAAACATTACAGAAGATACTGTAACACTATTGGGTTTTTAAAAAGTAGAGTATGTCTGTCTTCAGCCCGGCTAATATAAAGAAATGGATTGGTTCTCAAGAGCGAGGATGACCATACGGCACTGGTCCCCAATACTGTTCTTGGAAATCTATCGTCCTGTAGGTTTTAATTTCAACCTTAATTTGGCACTCCTGATTCTACTAATTAGCTGCTCAATGAGATCTCTAGCTGTTGAGTGAGGCGTGCTTTGTTAGGGTTGGAGTGAAAACCTACAGGACGGTAGATCTCCATTAACAGGATTGGGGACCACTGCTATGTAAGAACACAAAAGGGACTCTTACTTGGGAATTTCAATTGTGACAAAAATAAATAAATAAATAATAATAGTGTTTCAGCACCTTTTTCAGGTCCATCACTATTGAAGCAAAGAGAGTTTTTGTGTTGACTTTTAGGTTTAATTTCATTGTTTTTTTCCTGTTTTTTTTTTGTCATATGGGTGAATAAGTAAGCAGTGCGGGAAATTAGAATGATAAAATAATCCTGTGATTTATGACTTTGTGACTGAAAAACTGCCTTCTTTGAGGTGGTCTTCCAGTGAATCAAAGACTGATTTACACGCTGTTCCTACAGAGAACAGGAATGTCGTTCTCAGTGTGTAGACAGTAGACTGTAGACAGTGATTCACAGGGAACGGCTGGATTCGCTCAGGAAGCATTTTTCAGCACTGTATAAAACTTTGCCAAACTATTGTAACTATTGTAATGCTCTGTTCATTACACTGTATAAAACTTTGCCAAACTATTGTAATGCTCTGTTAATTTTTTTATTTTTTATCTTTTAAACACATTGCCTCATCCACTCAAAGTTGTAAGTTTCGATTTCCTTGATGGCTAACCAATAAGAGGTTAAAAACACTGTAATAAGATAGAGATCAGCGAGACTGGGACTGGAGGCGTTTAATTCATTGGGAGGTACGGAGGAAAGTACAGGTCACCGGCTCAGCCAAAGTGTCTGTTTTTGCATTGTGCAAAGCTTTCTAACTACAAGAGCTTCCGTTCAAAAAAGTTTTTTTTTTTTTTTTAAGTGCTGCATCTCACACTTCCTGTTTGATGGCTTTGAAGTGAAACTGCGTTTTAGTGTTGAGCGAGTCATGCTGTTTCAGCACTGCACTGTAATTCCCCGCGTTTTTTTAGGAGTAAAGGTCAGGGGTTACGTCACCCTCAGGCGCTCGTGTACATTAAAGGCTTGTGTTGCTTTCGGAAAAAATGACAAACTTGCGATGAACAGCGGTGCTGAGGTCTTTAATCTCGGCTACGCCCTCTGTCTAAATTTTTTTGCTGGGGAAATCCGAGGGGTTGTGAAATTAGCACAACAGTCTGAAGATACACGTAAGAGTCCCAAGTTGCACACAACAGTCCCAAAATTAACACAACAGTCCCAATATTGAACGCAACAGTCCCAAGATGCACACAACAGTCTCAAGATGAAGGCGAGGGGGGTTAAAAGTTCTTGCTGTTCTCTGTTCTGTCTGAACACATCTCAACGTGTGTTATTGTGCATGCATGAGCTCCATCTGTATTACATCAGAGAGAGAGAGAGAGAGAGAGAGAGAGAGAGAGAGAGAGCGAGAGAGAGAGAGGAAGACAGAGAGAGAGAGAGAGAGAGAGAGAGAGAGTGAGAGCGAGAGAGAGAGAGAGACAGAGAGAGAGGGAGAGAAAGAGAGAGAGAGAGAGAGGGCGAGAGAGAGAGAGAGAGAGAGCTTATTCCCCAACACTGACACTGTAAGTGACCGAGGCAAGGTTTTTTGCAGGGGAATGCCCAACGCGTCCACAGAAAGGCCCTCTCTTGCAAAGCAACCTTTGGTGTTTTTTTTTTTTTTCCCTCCACCTCACCGTCTTTACCCTTTCATTGACTTGGATGATATTCATGCAAATATTCTCGTGTGTCCCATCCTGCTTTGGCTCAACCAATACACAGCAAAAATGCCGGTGTAAATCTAACACCGCTGGTGTACATTTAACACCCTAGGGTGTTAATATGGGACCACGGCCTCATGTAAACACCCTAGGGTGTTAAATGTACACCGCCATATTTTCTGTGTATGTGCAGCATTTGGTTTAATGTGATGTTATTGTTATATCTGAGCTCCATAGCGGTAGTGAAGCCAGACGGCGCGGGATTCATGGCGCCTGCTTAAAGTTTTCTTCAATAGCATCCGCAGAATCAGCCAATCAATGGTTTTGCTCACATGATGGATGAGCAGATCCACTCTCATTCCTCAATTTCCCCCTCACGTACCGACGATGGCACTTCACTGAATGTCACAGGTGTATGTATTAACGCTTACTGCTATTGGCTGTTTGACTGATGACTTGGCATCGGCTTTGCACGTTGTCTAAAACTTTCTGTATGCACTTTTTTAAGTCACTAGATAAGAGAATCTGCTAAATGCATAATTGTAAATGCCAATGCTTTCATGTGCTCTCTCTTATGCAATTTAAACATATAGCCATAATCGAAAAATATACTGTGATAGTTTAATAATACATTTGTATATATTGAAGCACCTCAGATATATTTTCAGTATATGCCCCTATATTGTCCTTTTTCTTAATATTTTCAGCTGATTATATTCAAATATATTCCAAGACAAAATCAGGACTAACTGGTATATTTTGCCACAATTTTCTCTATATTATTAAATCATTTCTCAATACGAAGTACAGTATATTTCAATATATTTCAAGCTACACCTTCCTATTTCACATAGAAGTGAGTGCTATGTCTTGTTATCATTGGTATGGGTAATTAAGTGCTGAAAATATTCCTAGAGCAGCCTCTGAAAAATAAAAAATGGCAATATATTGGATCTCAATATATAATATGGGAAAAAAATATTTTTATTGCGCTTTGTAGATCCCTTGTGCTATACCCCATTCCCCTTTGTAGACAAGCTCCCCACACCTCCCCACAGCTCCCTACAGCTCCCCATACCTCTCCACACCTCCTCACACCTCCCCACAGCTTCCCAGTGGGATATTTTTCCCTACTTGCTCTTAATTACAAAGATGAAACAGAACAGTTAAAAGTGCCAGTGGATGTGGCTAAAGCAGCATTTTATCTGTGCGGTAAGAAGCGTTCACAGCTCGGAGGGTCAGACGTTGAGCCGCAACGGGCAGGGGTCAGCGCTTTCGTTTGTTTTTGTCTCGCCTCATTGGGTAGCACACATCCCAGCGGGTCGATGAGAATCCCGCCAACGCTCAAACTTTCAGCTCCTAAGAACTTTCAGAAACAGACTGAAAAAAAAAAAACTCGCCAACATCTAACGCGCTGCCAGATATCTGTGTACGAGGGAGGGGTGGAGTTTGTGCCTTTTTCAAAAAACGCCCACGCAGCTGTCTGGTCTTCAGGAAACTTGTGACCACAACAGTCACAATTTTCTGTCCTCTGTTTTTGAAAAGAAATTGCACTTAATTTTTTCTGCGGGGGATTTTTCTGTTCTTTTTATTACCTTATTACACGCACTGTAAAGGTTTTTTTTTTTTTGGTAAATAAATGCCTTGTGGCCAACCCAGGCACACACACCCTAAATCTAAGTCTGCTGACCTACTAATGAAGCCTTATAAAATCTTATTTAGTCCAGATTTTCACTGTTAGTGTCGGTTCGTTTAGGCTTGAGCAACTTTCTGAGAAGGACCTGTGACTCCCAACAGATGGAATGATTTTTAAAGTCCTGACAAAATCCTGTCAAACTATCAACAACTAGAGGGCTACTGGTCAATGCATCTTGTTGAGGCCCCATTCCGGTGTGTGGATGGATGGGCCCCGCGGTCCGGTATCAAATCCGATTGGCTGGGAACCCCACCGGGTGACACGTAATTGGCTGTAGCATTACCCCGGGGAGGGGGGTATTCAGTTGGCCATGATGACCACATGTCTTCTCTCACCAGCGACCCTTCCCCAGTAGGCAAATGGGTCTGGCCCAGATCTGGCATTCCAACTTGGGCTCAGTGTCGGGCCTTGAATTACGGAACAATTCTGGGCCCAGTGATGTGGTTAGGACTTAACTGTGAAGTCATTAGGACTTAACTGTACTAACATTATGTATTCTCTAAGTTATAATAAAGAACTATAATTTTTTACTAAATATTATTTATATTTATTATTAAACAATAAAAAAATGTAATGTATGAAGACTATAATTAGCTTCAGGTGTGGTTCAGGGTTGGTGAAAATGAATAAAATACGCCACACGGGCCAGATCTGGTCTGGGTTTGTGGTTACGGCACCTAAGGGCACAGGCTCGGCTGTGGTGTGGCACCTCAGACTTGTAGCCACATCATAGGGTCCAAAATTGTGCTGCAATTCAAAGGCCGAAACTGAGCCAAGTTGGAATGCCAGATCTGGGCCAGACCCAATTGGCTACCTGGGCTGCATTCACAAGCTTTCACATGTAACGTCTTCCACCACTCACAGTTGTGCGGGCTCTACTTGCGGGGAGAAGCAGTGGCTTGATGTAACTTATTATTTTTTGTTGTAAAATGATAGCAGAGGATGCAGTATTAGTGAATGTCTAAGTGGGAGGGGAAAAAAGAGGGAACTTGTTTTAAAAACAAGCAGACAGTGACGGAGACAACACAAGACCTTGTTTAAGGCTCGGCATTTACAGTAGTGAATGTACCACCATGGACGCAACTCTTGTGATACTTCCCTTTTAAAAAAAACAAACAATAAAAAATGTGAGTGACCTCTGACCTGGGCAGGTGTTTGTGGCCTCGCTGTAGAAACGACGGCAGACACGTGGAACTGAAAGAGTATCTGCTGAAGTGAAAGTCTGCACTGGGGATTTTCGCTGCTTTTTTTAGGAGTTATGATTTTGCCTTTTTTCCACCCTAGTCTAAGGTCACGGGACATAATTACCATTCATTTGTCCTTTTGATGTAATCAGTTTAAAGCCAGAGAGTGCTGTGGGCTTTGTTGTGTGTAATTGTGTGAAGGTGGGTCCTAGACGTGAGAGTTGGGTTTTCACAGACAGAAAATGTTTTTTTTTGTCTTCTTCTTCTTCTTCTTAACAGCAGAAAATTTCCCCTGTGCAGGTGTTGCTGTCGGCCTGCTTATGCTAATCAAGTGTTCAACTTTCCTCCCTTTCTTGGGGAAAAAAACAAAACAACAGATGCAGTTCTCAATGTCCGGTGCGAAAATCATTTTTTACTTAGTGGGACCATTATAAAACAATCCAATAACAACAAAAAGATCTGAAATTTCCATTGGAAAGAGAGAGTAGAAGAAAAACAGAATAGGTCCTACCCTTTTGTTTCCTCTACATTCTGCGAATCAAAAAAGGCAACTTTATTGTGATCCTTGTCCCTGTCACAGTTTTGGCTCCAGCTCAGGGGTCATGACCTTTCCAGCATTAGAGGACTCTCCAGCCACACTGTTGCTGTGTCCAAATCAACACCCTTCCATACTATTGAGTATGCTTGTTGCGTACACTGGATGAAAAAGTTGTTAAGTTGGTGAAATGTTCTCAAAATGTAGTGTACTTAAAACCCCCGGATGATATTCTTATTTCTGGGCTTTCCCTGCAAATAGTTTGGAGGATATTTTTTGCATGTCGCGTACTAAGCAGTATACAGTATGCTAGTACACAGGTCGCAGTAGCTAGGGCTCTGATTCAGACACAGTCTTTCATTATATTACGACCTTAGAACCCCCCCCCCCCCCCTCGGCAGGCTTCTACCACACAGGCCCCTATGTGAACCAGTTCCAATGCACAGGGGGCAGCCAAAAACCCAAACATTAGAGCTGAATTTCACTGCTTAAGCAAAAACCAAAAACCTGACCTTGTGGTTCTCTATCCCCTGGCACTGTTCAAGGGTGAGATAATAATTCTCCCTAGCGCAAGCGTGGCAAGGGGATTGGCCGGGGTTGATGGGGGGGCGGGGTTCCTGGATGGCTGGCCCTTACGCAGGTTTTTGTTTTCACTCATTACCTCCCCAGGCACAATTAGCTAATTAGGCGTACGTAGGTTGGCTCCTAGATTAGGCCGCAGTAAATCGTTTGACGTAGGTATGCGAGAACATCCAGTATTCCGCCGTGATTCACAAACTTCCTGAGAAACTCAAATGCCGCGTACATTTGGGCAAACGGACTAATTAAAAGCAGCAGTGAGGAATCTGGGAATGGATACGACCCCTCCTCGTTCACCCCTGCGCCAGACTAATAGGATTCCCAGGGGACTAAACCCCTTTCGGGATCAGAGTGTCTCAGCAGAGCTGGATAGGGTATTAACCCTTTGAAGAGTAGTTTTTTTGGAATGTTTTTTGCAAAATTCTAAGTCAGTGTTCCAGAACTCCATTGCTTTCAATGACCAGTGATTGTTACATCAGCATCAGATTGTTCAGTTAAGAATGTGCGATATGTGACTACTACTAGAATGTTCTTAACTGAACATTCTATTTCTAATGTAACAATCCATACTGGTAAAAAGCATTGAAAGCAATGTGACCTAGGAAAAAAAAAACATTCCAAAAAACCTACTCTTCAAAGTGTTAAAAAAAACACTAAAAAAAACAAGTGTTTCTACTCCAACCAGCAAGTGATGTGCAGTTTATAAATGACACTAACAGAGGCCTTTGGCCCAGGGGGACTGATGGCACAAAACATTTCAAATGGGGAGGAACAAAAAAAAAAACACATACACCTTTTATGCTTCCAGAAAGGTGAGACCTGCAAGGTATCGCCCCACCCCCCCGCCCCCCCCCACCACCATGTGCTAGTTTGGAATGGAAAATAACGTCCGCTGCTGTCGTGGAGGCCGACCTACTTCTCCGCTCAGCACTGGGGAGCACAAGGAAACCGAACACGCTTTAATTAAACCCGTCAGAGGCGTGGCCGCCTTCGTTAAGTCTGAGGAGCAAACTGGAGTCGGAGCGGCCCTGTCAAATGTCACTTTGACACGAGCAAAATAACTTTTCTCTTAATGACGCATCGGCGGCGTTAGAGGTCACGTACGCTCTATATCAACCCAGGGGACGGGTGGAATGAAAAAAAATCGATGGCCGCTGAATCACTGATGTTGTCATAAATCAAAAGACGTGCTCATTTACAATAAACCGGAGAGGTGAAGAGTGAAGCGTATCAGGGCTGTAACAGTTTAGTTTAGGGATTGTAAGAATACTGCTTATGAAACATTATTAACCCTTTCAAGAGTAGGTTTTTTTGGAATGTTTTCCCTTCACAATTCAGTGTTCTAGATCTCCATTTTTTTTTCAATCACCAGCAGTGATTGTTACATCAGCATTAGAATGTTCAGTTCAGAACATTACAGTCACATATCTGTGATCTTACACCTTAAAGGGTTAAGAAGGAACACTATTTCCCCCCCTTTTTTTCCCCAAATTGGGAATATTAGGATGACTCTGTGACGCTCAATGGAACCTCAGGACAGCGCAGACAAGTGTGCTCTCCTCCGAAGCTAGCCACTTTTTCTTTTCACAACGTAGCTGAGGCGTTGGGGTCGCACGGACGTGAGTCGGAGGAAGACCCTTCACGTGCGGCCCTGCAGGTGAACCGCCGGCGTCCGATCGGCCTGTGGGGGGTCGCTAATCCGCGATGAGGCGCTGCTATCCTGGCCTTGTGCGTTCATAGTTTCACTTCATGTGGTTGTTCTGCGCCGTTCAGAATTCGGGTCCCGTGGTTCTGTGTGGTAGTCATATTACATTTGGGTTTGACTGCAGGAAGAGAGGCTCAATTAAACGAATGGGTTTCTAAATGAACTAACTGAGCTCTGGAGTTAGCGACGCGCAGGAAATATGCATGATGGGTGCATCAAATACCGTGTGGAAATATGCATGATGGATGCGTCAAATACCGTGTGGAAATATGCATGATGGGTGCGTCAAATACCGTGTGATATGAAAGTGTTTGCCTGCCTGGGCCTCGGTTAAGTTCTAGGTCCTTCCACGCAGACCGCAAGGGCAAAGGCGTTTACGCGTATTCAGCCGGCTTTTCTCTCTCCCCTACTAAAGCGATCTTTTCCAAAATAAACCCGAACCCTGTTCTTATAGGGTCACGCCTGTTTTGTGAAGGAGTCACAAATCATTTGATTGGTGTAGTTCCAGTGTTGGCTTCTGAAGTCCCTGGGCCATTCTCTACCGTAATTATACTGACCTTTTCCTTTCTAGAGATAAAAACAATATACTGAATAAAATCACACTTTATTCTTCAGTGATTAAAAATAAAAATAATAATTTGCATCTAAATCTAATCTTAGCACCACCGCTGAAAGTACTTGTGGTAACCTTTACAGTCCTGGGTCCTATGTCCGAATCAGCACACTTGCTTACTATTGAGTATGCCAGTTAAGTATACATTTTTATAAAGCTGTTAAGTATGCAACAATTCAGAAAATTCAGTTTATATCCCCGGATGATATACTTATTTCCAGGGCTCATTCCGAATCACCCCTATATACTGCGCCCTGTCTCCTGCGTACAGTGCACTGGCAGAAGCGTGCTGTTTAATGTGCACTGTGTAGCACGCGACATGCAATCAGTGAAAAATATCCACCATACTATTTTCCATCCATACTGTGGAAGTGTCGAAAGCAGTCATAAGACGTCCCACCAGTGTTGCCATGTCCGCGGTTTTACAGCTAAATTGGAATACTTTCAAAGTGCAGTCACGGGTAAAAATGAAAAGTCACAAAGCACAAACTTATTTTTAAAAGTAAAAATATGATGATTTCTGTTTAAAATACGTTGGTTTTGCTTAAAAATATATTTTGGGATAGTTTTGAGATGCCATTTGGCTGGAAAGTCTCTGGCAAGATCTGGCAACCCTGTGGCCCACTCTCGCGCCGCCATTTCACATGTTGTTTTTGTTGTATTTGAAGGAAAACGTCATAAAGTGTCGAAAAGTGTGCTCCCGAATGTACCCCGGAAGTAAGTGTATCATACGGGGTTTAAAGTATACTATATTTAGAGAAAATTTCGCCTACTTAACGACTTTTTCGCCCTGTCTACTCAACAAGCCTGCCTAATGGTATGGAAGGGTGCTGATTCAGACACAGCCCGGGTTTTCGCTGATAATAGTATGGAGGATATTTTTTGCATACTGCATGTCACTATGCAGTAAGCTATGTACAGTATGCTAGTACACAGTAAACAGGACGCAGTAGATAGGGCTCTGATTCAGACACAGCCCTGGTCAGTGGTGTCATTCGGTGAGATTTTTGGCGGTCAGTGGATGGTTTTCCAATAGCTCGTTTCCTGTGGCGAGTTCCTGAAGTCCTCGTCTGACTGTCTGTCTCCCCACCTGTCCGTGAGTCACGCTTTCCTCTAAGGGAATAAAGTCTGGCCATAAGTTTAGAAAAAAAGCTGGATTTTTGCCCGTTTGCCCTAACGGCACAAGGATAGCTCTCACACACACACACACACATATTGCGTGCACACACCTCACACATAAGCATGCACACACACACACACACACACACACACATAAATATACAAGCACCGCCATTACTGCTACACTGCACTTAACCCCTAACCTCCACCGCCATTACCGCTACACTGCACTTAACCCCTGACCTCCACCGCCATTACCGCTACACTGCACTTAACCCCTAACCTCCACCGCCATTACCGCTACACTGCGCTTAACCCCTTACCTCCACCACCATTACCGCTACACTGCACTTAACCCCTTACCTCCACCGCCATTACCGCTACACTGCACTTAACCCCTAACCTCCACCGCCATTACCCCTACACTGCGCTTAACCCCTAACCTCCACCGCCATTACCGCTACACTGCACTTAACCCCTTACCTCCACCGCCATTACCGCTGCACTGCACTTAACCTCTAACCTCCACCGCCATTACCGATACACTGCGCTTAACCCCTAACCTCCACCGCCATTACCGCTACACTGCACTTAACCCCTAACCTCCACCACCATTACCGCTACACTGCGCTTAACCCCTAACCTCCACCGCCATTACCGCTACACAGCGCTTAACCCCTAACCTCCACCGCCATTACCGCTACACTGCGCTTAACCCCTAACCTCCACCGCCATTACCGCTACACTGCGCTTAACCCCTTACCTCCACCGCCATTACCGCTACACTGCACTTAACCCCTTACCTCCACCGCCATTACCGCTACACTGCGCTTAACGCCTAACCTGCTCTGATACCCCACCTCCACCACACAGCTAAAACATGGGGTCCTTTTCTCCTCCTCCTCCTTCTCCTCCTGCCTGTTTGTTTGTGAGCCAGGAACTATTTCACTTCATTGCACATTAAAGAAAGAAACGGGAGGGGGGAGGGAATAAAAGAGAGTTGGAAAGGAGTGGAAAAAAGTTTGTGAGATCCTGGGCTTGAGTCTGGGATTTTGAATTATGCATGGCGTGTTTGAGATTTTTTAAAATTTTTTAGGTATTCTCTTTGTTGAGTGGGGTGCAGTCAGACTCCCTCTGGTGTGTGTCAGAGCCTGCTGTCTGGGGCTCCTGGCGTGTCAGCCAGAGTTTTTTTTTTTGGGTTCTCCAAACTGAAACATCGGGTTCCGGAACTGTCTGTGTGGTCCTCTGGAACGTTGGAACATCACAGCAGTTTCCCAAACAGGGCCAACAAATCATCGGCAGCAATCTTAGCGTTCCGCACGCCAGCGCCACGCCGCTTTCCTTTCATCTCCACATCCGACGTCCCCGCCGCAGCGCAACGAGCTCGGTCAGGAGAAACCGTCTGTTAGCACTTAGCGTCGTGATTGAACATATAACAAGCACGAAAGTGTGTTTACATGTAGCAGCTCTCTTTTTTTTCAATCTCTCTCTCTATCTCTCTCTCTCTCTCTCTCTCTCTCTCTATCTCTCTCTCTATCTCTCGCTCTCCTCCCGTGAACCGTCCAGAGCGGAAAACAAACAGAGACGTAATCAGCGGAGGATTTCCTGCCTTCCCCTGCTGCGGGTCCCGCCCACTTTGCTTCCCCTCTCTCGCACGAATGTAAACGGCACAGAACCAGAGCTCAACCATCTAGAATAGACTGGGGGGGGTTTAAGGGGAGAAAAGTCGTTTATTTGGGTCCTCAGATGAGTGTTCCTATTTGTTAGTGAGTTGTGTTGGTTAGTAGTGTGACCTCTCCAGGGTGAGCTGAGCTGTAGGCCTCCCTGCCACACTGTTAGTGAGTTGTGTTGGTTAGTAGTGTGACCTCTCCAGGGTGAGCTGAGCTGTAGGCCTCCCTGCCACACTGTTAGTGAGTTGTGTTGGTTAGTAGTGTGACCTCTCCAGGGTGAGTTGAGCTGTAGGCCTCCCTGCCACACTGTTAGTGAGTTGTGTTGGTTAGTAGTGTGACCTCTCCAGGGTGAGCTGAGCTGTAGGCCTCCCTGCCACACTGTTAGTGAGGTGTGTTGGTTAGTAGTGTGACCTCTCCAGGGTGAGCTGAGCTGTAGGCCTCCCTGCCACACTGTTAGTGAGGTGTGTTGGTTAGTAGTGTGACCTCTCCAGGGTGAGTTGAGCTGTAGGCCTCCCTGCCACACTGTTAGTGAGGTGTGTTGGTTAGTAGTGTGACCTCTCCAGGGTGAGTTGAGCTGTAGGCCTCCCTGCCACACTGTTAGTGAGGTGTGTTGGTTAGTAGTGTGACCTCTCCAGGGTGAGCTGAGCTGTAGGCCTCCCTGCCACACTGTTAGTGAGTTGTGTTGGTTAGTAGTGTGACCTCTCCAGGGTGAGCTGAGCTGTAGGCCTTCCAGCCACACTGTTAGTGAGTTGTGTTGGTTAGTAGTGTGACCTCTCCAGGGTGAGCTGAGCTGTAGGCCTCCCTGCCACACTGTTAGTGAGTTGTGTTGGTTAGTAGTGTGACCTCTCCAGGGTGAGCTGAGCTGTAGGCCTTCCAGCCACACTGTTAGTGAGTTGTGTTGGTTAGTAGTGTGACCTCTCCAGGGTGAGCTGAGCTGTAGGCCTCCCAGCCACACTGTTAGTGAGTTGTGTTGGTTAGTAGTGTGACCTCTCCAGGGTGAGCTGAGCTGTAGGCCTCCCTGCCACACTGTTAGTGAGGTGTGTTGGTTAGTAGTGTGACCTCTCCAGGGTGAGTTGAGCTGTAGGCCTCCCTGCCACACTGTTAGTGAGGTGTGTTGGTTAGTAGTGTGACCTCTCCAGGGTGAGTTGAGCTGTAGGCCTCCCTGCCACACTGTTAGTGAGGTGTGTTGGTTAGTAGTGTGACCTCTCCAGGGTGAGCTGAGCTGTAGGCCTCCCAGCCACACTGTTAGTGAGGTGTGTTGGTTAGTAGTGTGACCTCTCCAGGGTGAGCTGAGCTGTAGGCCTCCCTGCCACACTGTTAGTGAGTTGTGTTGGTTAGTAGTGTGACCTCTCCAGGGTGAGCTGAGCTGTAGGCCTCCCTGCCACACTGTTAGTGAGTTGTGTTGGTTAGTAGTGTGACCTCTCCAGGGTGAGCTGAGCTGTAGGCCTCCCTGCCACACTGTTAGTGAGTTGTGTTGGTTAGTAGTGTGACCTCTCCAGGGTGAGTTGAGCTGTAGGCCTCCCAGCCACACTGTTAGTGAGGTGTGTTGGTTAGTAGTGTGACCTCTCCAGGGTGAGTTGAGCTGTAGGCCTTCCAGCCACACTGTTGACACAGCCGAATTAACTATGCCCTGGGCGGCGAGGAAAAAACGGTAAAATAATAAAATAAAATTTAAATCAATAACAACTTCTGAATGGGGGGCCAAATTTTTGTTATGTGAATGAATTTCGGTTGGCGACCGCCAACTTGTGGCTCGGGAAGATAACACGATGAACCATCCTCCACCACCCCTCCCCACCTGAAAAAAACTAAAACATAAAAACATTCAACACTGGTTTTGGAACATGCGGGCTGTGATGATGGATGGGGGGGTATGGGGGGTGGGGAGGGGGGGGGGGGGGCTCCTATTCCTGAATCTCCCGGTCTTCCCTTACTGTGTTCAGCAGCTGCTCCGGTAATCGCCCTATGTCTGTGTCTCTTGTTGGGACACATCCATCTTTAAATATACACCCCCCCCCCCCCCCCCCCCAGGCACTACTCTGTGTTCCATGGGTGTGTCGCACACCCCTCCACCCCCCCCCCACCCCACCTCCACAGGTCTGGGATTCCGGCGCCATCATCGCTCTGCCCCAGACGGAAAGAAGAACAACAGCTGGTTCTCCTGGGGATGAATATGTGTCACGGCTGCTTCCTTAAAGCAGGAATTTTTACCCATGGGACCCCCCTCTCCCACAGATTAGAGCATAGATTAAGCCATCTCGTCTCGCCTTTCTTTTGCCCGAATTATGTCACACTGTGAGAAATACGGTTCCTTTGCGGAACAAGCTTTAGGCTAGGGGTTTTTGTTTTTGCTGTCAATTCGCCCAACACACCAGGCGATGTGAGTTAACTGTCTTAAAACTTATGTAATAATCAATATAGATTTTTTTGTTACATGTATATGGTGTTAAGATGGACAAAATATACATTTTTGGGTGTCTTTTGGTCATGATCTTTCAGTCCAATCCTGGTACAGGAGTGAGTGTGAGACAAAGGAGCAATATAATTATTTTAAGGAAAACTGAGCTGGTAATCGTTGTTCACCTGACCGTTTCGGTTCATTGAGGTTGTTTGGAGCTCAGAGACCTGACCTTAATTCAGCTGTGGTCAATGCCTTTTCGCTCATTTCTGCTTCCAGGGTCAACGGTCAAAAATTGCCATGGCGATCGACCTTCTTCACGGAGAAACACATTACTTTGTTCAGCTTATACTAACCTACTCAAATACAGATTGCCATGGTGTTGTTTTACCGTAATTGCCGTTGGTAAAGTTGTGTTAATGGAAAGGATCTGGTGACCTTTTTGTCTTTTAATTAATTGGTGGAAAATACGGCAGTATTTACTTGAGTATTTTCTTCGAGATATTCAATTTTGCCATGTTGGTCATTGTAAAAGTTGTAAGTTTGATTTTCTTTCTTTCTCCAAGAACATCGGATGCACACGCCTGTTCTAGGAATCAAAGAGAGGTCCTTATTAGGTGAATTAGCCTATTTTTGTCTGCATCCTACTGCGCGCCCTTAACCTACTTAAAGAAGTGTGCCAGGCCATATTGCAGATGTCGTTTCCTGTCTTAACAATGCCGCTGGAGTCAAAACAACGGCAAGGACAGCGCTCGGTCGTGTTTCCGCACAACACGCGAATGCACCATGCTTCTTGGAAGGCGGTTTTTACGTTCTTGTCCTGCCAAAAGCAGGGTGACATCATCGCTGTCCAACTGTAAACAAGCCTGACAAAATACCTTCTTAATAACCCTTTAAGCCACAAGATCGCAAATATGTGATTAGAATGTTCTTAACTGAACATTCTAATGCTGATGTAACAATCACTACTGGTGATTGAAAGCAACTGAGTTCGAGAACACTGACCGGTAGATTACCTCCCCAGGAATGCACAGGTTCTCATGGGGAAGCAGTTTGTCTGGGGACTGGCAGGGGGGTGGATTACGGAGAGCTGTCACTGGTTAAAACGAATAACCCCATCCCCAC
The DNA here is from genome assembly GCA_029718625.1 of Synaphobranchus kaupii. Taxonomy (NCBI): domain Eukaryota; kingdom Metazoa; phylum Chordata; class Actinopteri; order Anguilliformes; family Synaphobranchidae; genus Synaphobranchus; species Synaphobranchus kaupii. The sequence continues at coordinate 112,046,556 of CM056379.1, read as the reverse complement.
CCGTAACCATGCCTCTGTTCTGTTATGTAAGGTCCCGCCCACTTCTGTTCCAGATCATTAAGAAAAACCGGTGACACCGTAAAAACAGAAGTGCTTGGAGATTAATCGGAAATGGAGGCTAGCATGGGATCACAAGAGATATGGCTGATTATGTTACGTATCTGTGTACGGGACGAACCCAAGTGCAACGACCAGGAGACAGAATTCACAAAAGATGGTATTTAATAAATTAAGTGTTGGGGTAGTCCCAACACTGTACGGGAAAGGCAACACACACACAGAATTAGGAGATCTTGCGCCTGGAAGCCCGGGGCGGGCTGCTCCAGGCCGGAGCTGGACTGGAGGTTCTGGAACGGGCTGTTCCAAACCGGAACTGGACTGGACTGGAACTGGACCGGGTGGTCCACACGGGAAACAGGTACTGGAACGGAATTGTCCCAAACCGGAACTGGACTGGACTGGACTGGACCGGGAGGTCCACACGGGTACAGGTACTGGAACGGAATGTCCCAAACCGGAACTGGACTGGACTGGAACTGGACCGGGAGGTCCACACGGGTACAGGTACTGGAACGGAATGTCCCAAACCGGAACTGGACTTGAGCGAGTGCCTGTAACACTCACGCCGGGACTGAACTGGAACTGGCAGGGGAGCGACTCACTACGGCAGGGCAGGACTGGACCGGGCTGACTGCACCGGTATAGAAAAACAAAACAGAGGAGGGTTAGTGCAAGGGAAGGCACGGGAAAGACCGGGAGGTTCTCACGGAGGTGATGGGTTTGGAAGTCGGGAGGCTTTGCGGAAGCACGGCAGGGCAGAGTGGTGTGGCGTAGCTGCGGTAGGTCCGGAGGTAGCTGACCGTCTCCAGAGCTCCAGGAGCCGGCGCCGAAGAACTGGGTGGTTTCCTCGGTCGGACAGGAACAACTGGAGAGTAGCCAGGTAGCGAATCACCCCGGAGCCTACACGCGCTGGAGGTGGAGGTACCGCAACACACACAAACAAACACGGGGAAAACAAACACTGCCACGGGAGATAGGGAGTAGGGTTGGATGGAGGAGAAGGGAAACAAGTTAGCAAATATAATAATGACAGGAATTGTGCGGAAGGTAAACTACCAGACTGTAGTTTGCAAGGGACTATACGCTGTATGGGAAACACATTCCACAAACACGCGAATAGTTTACACGGGGAGACCAGTTAACGAGTCAAGCACTACACCAAGTGATGATAGTTAACGAACTGGCGCCGACTGGCAGCCAGCCGAAAGACTATATAGGGCTAACTAATGTGACAAAATACGAAACAGGTGTGAACATAAACCGGGAGTGATTACAAGACACCAGGTGAGGAAATGCATGCAACGAGGGGGAGGGAGTGAAAGGCGGAAGTAAACCAAAACAACCAGACGAACAAGACAGGGAAGGACATGCCTAGTCCGCGGCAGAGGGGAAAACACGGACAAAGGGATCCAACATGACACGGAGGGAAAACAGGAAAACACGGAAAACGGACAGGAAGGGAGCGGAACATTACAGTACCCCCCCCTCAACGTACGCCACCTGGCGTACCTGGCGGCCTGGTCTTGAATGGGAAGCGACTGTGGAAATCCTGGATTAAAGTTTGATCCAGGATGAGGCCCTTGTGGAGCCATGACCGCTCCTCAGGGCCATACCCCTCCCAGTCCACGAGGTATTGGAAGCCCCGACCCTTACGGCGGATGTCAATGATGCGGTCCACCGTATAGGCCGGGGCGTTGTTGATGACCCGGACAGGAGGCGGAGGGAGGGTAGGGGCACTGAGGGGGCTGGAGGCGACAGGCTTGACTTGGGAGACATGAAAAACGGGGTAAACTTTGAGGGAGGCAGGGAGGGAGAGCTTGACAGAAACAGGGTTAACAAGACGTACAACAGGGAAGGGACCAATGAACCGGGGCCGAAGCTTTTTAGAGGAGGAGGGAAGGGAAATGTTAGACGTGGACAACCAGACCTGCTGACCGGCCCTGTATTTGGGGGCTGCGGTCCTGTGCAGGTCCGCCAGACGCTGGGACCGGGAATTGGAACGTAGGAGTGCGGTGCGTGTAAGCCTTCAAATGCGCTTGCATTTGAGGATGTGGGCCCTGACAGAGGGGACTGCTACCTCGGCCTCCTGGACCGACAGGAGAGGGGGTTGGTACCCTAACGAACACTCGAAAGGGGATAACCCGGTGGAGGTACTCTTAAGGGAGTTGTGGGAGTACTCCACCCAGGGAAGGAAACGGCTCCAGGAGGCGGGGTTGCGAGCCGTGACGCACCGCAGGGCGGCCCCCAGGTCCTGGTTCGCCCTCTCTGCCTGGCCGTTCGACTGGGGATGGAAGCCAGACGAAAGACTGGCCGAGGCCCCCAGGGCTACACAGAACGCCTTCCAGACCTGGGAGGAGAATTGGGGCCCACGATCCGACACGATATCGGAAGGGATCCCGTGCAGCCTGACCACATGTACCACCAGGAGCTCCGCCGTTTCGAGGGCGGACGGGAGCTTGGGGAGGGGAATAAAGTGGGCCGCCTTGGAGAACCGATCCACAATTGTCAAAATGACAGAGTTGCCATCTGACAACGGCAGACCGGTTACGAAGTCCACCCCAATGTGGCTCCAAGGACGGCCCGGGACAGGGAGGGGAAGGAGATGACCAGAGGGAGGCTGGTGGGAAGCCTTGCTCCTGGCGCATACAGAGCAGGCCAGAACAAAGGCACGGGTATCCTCCTTGAGGGTGGGCCACCAAAAGCTCCTCCTGACGAGGGCGGTCGTCCTGGCAACACCTGGGTGACACGCCAGGCAGGAGGCGTGAACCCACTCAAGGACCTGGGAGCGGACGGAGTCGGGAACAAACAGGGCAGGGTTAGGGTTATTACGGGGGTCAGGGTGGGAGGTCTGGGCGGACCTCACGATTTCCTCAATCCTCCAGGAGACCGCAGCCACCATACAGGACGCTGGGAGAATGGTTTCGGGGTCAGCAGGACTGGAGGGAAGGGAAAACACACGGGATAAGGCATCTGCCTTAATATTGCGGGAACCGGGGCGATAGGACAAAGAAAAATTAAACCGGGCAAAGAAAAGTGACCACCTAGCCTGTCTGGCATTCAGCCTCTTGGCAGATCTTAAATAAATTAAATTTTGGTGGTCAGTCAAAACAACAAAGGGGGTACCTGCCCCCTCCAGCCAGTGGCGCCACTCCTCAAGAGCCAGCTTAATGGCAAGAAGTTCCCGATCCCCGACATCATAATTCTGCTCAGCGGAGGACAGCCTCCGGGAGAAAAAGGCACAGGGATGGAGCTTGTTGTCTAAGGCGGCACGTTGGGACAGAATGGCCCCCACGCCGGTGTCGGAGGCGTCCACCTCGATCGTAAACTGACGGGAGGGATCAGGGTGGCAAAGGATAGGGGCTGAGGAAAACCGCGTTTTGAGTTGCTCAAAAGCACGCTGAGCTTCGGGATTCCAACAGAAAGAAAAAGTGGTGGAGGTAAGTTTTGTAAGGGGGGCAGCAATGACACTGTAATTTCGGATAAAACGACGATAAAAATTAGCAAAACCAAGGAACTGTTGTAGCAGCTTACGAGAGGTGGGTTGGGGCCATTCCGTCACCCGCCTTGACTTTGACCGGATCCGCCCGGATACTGCCCTCCTCGATAATGAAGCCGAGGAACGGGACTGAAGAGACGTGGAATGAGCATTTCTCCGCCTTCACGAAGAGCTGGTTCTCGAGGAGCCGCTGGAGAACCTCCCGGACATGGAGAATGTGCTCCTGAGGGGATTTGGAAAAAATTAAAATGTCGTCAATGTAAACAAAAACGGTCTTACCCAACAGGTCTCGCAGGACGTCATTAACCATGCCCTGGAAGACTGCCGGGGCGTTAGTAAGGCCGAAAGGGACCACCAGGTACTCATAGTGGCCCAACGGGGTATTGAAGGCAGTCTTCCACTCATCCCCCTCCCGTATGCGCACCAGGTGGTACGCATTACGGAGGTCGAGTTTCGTGAAAATGACGGCCTGCGAGAGGGGTTCAAAAGCAGTGTTAATGAGGGGGAGAGGATACTTGTTGCGGATGGTGATGGAATTGAGTCCCCGGTAGTCGATGCAGGGCCGTAGTGAGCCGTCCTTTTTCCCCACGAAAAAGAACCCAGCACCAACCGGAGAAGAGGAGGGACGGATGATGCCCGAGGCGAGGGACTCATGGATATATTCCTCCATGGCGAGTTTCTCTGGTCCCGACAGACTGTAGAGACGGCCGGACGGAAGTTTGGCTCCCGCCAGCAGATCGATACAACAGTCGTACGGGCGATGAGGAGGTAGGGACAGAGCACGTGCTTTCGAGAAGGTGCGACTGAGGTCGTGATACTGTTTGGGAACGGTGGACATATCGGGTTCGGGTAGGTTGGTGCTGGGATTCTTGGACCCCGGAGGGGGAAGCGCGGAGCGGAGACAGCTAGCCAGGCAGTGGCCACTCCACGCCAGGATGCGTCCGCCCTGCCAGTCAATGTGTGGGTTATGGAGACGGAGCCAGGTCTGACCTAAAACTATGGTTGACTGTGTGGAGTTGATGAGGAGGAGTTGAATGCTCTCCCGGTGATTGCCAGAGAGGACAAGCTGTAAGGACACGGTGGAGTGGGTCACTAATCCCAAGCTCCGACCGTCTAAGGCGAAGGCAGTAATGGGTGATGGAAGAAGCTCCGTAGGTATGCCGGCCCTCTGGGCGAAGGTGGTGTCCATAAAGTTGGCGTCGGCTCCAGAGTCGATGAGAGCCGACGAAACTAAGGACTTGTCGCTCCACAGGAGAGTGGCCTTGAAGACTAGGCGATTCTGGGCTGCATGGCAGGGAATGATAGGGCTCGTCAGTACGCCTAGTTTAACTGGCGAGCCTATTCTTTTGGGCGGATTGGACACGAGGCGATCTGATGGCCAGGTTTGCCACAGTAGAAGCACGACCTGGATCGCTGACGGCGTTGGCGCTCCGCAGAGTTGACCACAACTCTGCCCAGTTGCATGGGCTCCTCTTCGGAGACCCCAGACGCCGCCCTGAATCCAGAAACAGATGGGTGAGAGCGAATATGAGGAAGGTGACCGGGATTCCCCCCACGCTCACGGGCCCGGATACGAAGACGGTTGTCGACTGCTATGGCCAGGCTAATCAGGCTATTGAGGGAGGTGGATTCCTCACGGGTGGCTAGTTGGTCTTTGAGCTCCTCGCTGAGTGCCTGGCGGAAAGCCCCCTGAAGGGCGGTGTCGTTCCATCCGGACTCCGCGGCGAGGGTACGGAATTGGATGGCCATCTCTGCGACGCTGCGACCCCCCTGACGGACTTGAAGTAGGCGCTGAGTTGCATCTCGCCCACAGGTAGGGTGGTCAAACACGCGCCGCATCTCGGCGGTGAAGGCAGCGAAGTTGTTGCAGAGCGCGGCTTGGCTATCCCAGATGGATGTAGCCCACTCCAGGGCACCTCCTCCCAGGCTGCTCATGATGAACGCGATCTTACATGGGTCGGAGGCGAAGGAGGAGGGCTGCATCCGGAAGACAATGTCGCATTTCATCAGAAATTCGCGACATTTCCCCAATTCCCCGCGGAATAGCTCCGGATGTTGAACGCGAGGTTCCCGAAATGAAGCGGACACAGGAGGGTCCGCCGGGGGGTCCGGAGCGGGCGGTGTAGGGCCCACTGGGATACGCGGAAGCGGCTGGTGAAGAGACAGCTGAGTAACTTGTTCCGTGATGCTCTTCAGTACTTCCAACACGTCGTCCAGACGACGGCCCTGTTGGTCGCTGACCGCAGTTTGGCAGGAGAAGGCGTGCCGAATCTGCTCCAGGTCGGCTGGGTCCATGTTTTTGGCCAGTTCGTTCTGTTACGTATCTGTGTACGGGACGAACCCAAGTGCAACGACCAGGAGACAGAATTCACAAAAGATGGTATTTAATAAATTAAGTGTTGGGGTAGTCCCAACACTGTACAGGAAAGGCAACACACACACAGAATTAGGAGATCTTGCGCCTGGAAGCCCGGGGCGGGCTGCTCCAGGCCGGAGCTGGACTGGAGGTTCTGGAACGGGCTGTTCCAAACCGGAACTGGACTGGACTGGAACTGGACCGGGTGGTCCACACGGGAAACAGGTACTGGAACGGAATTGTCCCAAACCGGAACTGGACTGGACTGGACTGGACCGGGAGGTCCACACGGGTACAGGTACTGGAACGGAATGTCCCAAACCGGAACTGGACTGGACTGGAACTGGACCGGGAGGTCCACACGGGTACAGGTACTGGAACGGAATGTCCCAAACCGGAACTGGACTTGAGCGAGTGCCTGTAACACTCACGCCGGGACTGAACTGGAACTGGCAGGGGAGCGACTCACTACGGCAGGGCAGGACTGGACCGGGCTGACTGCACCGGTATAGAAAAACAAAACAGAGGAGGGTTAGTGCAAGGGAAGGCACGGGAAAGACCGGGAGGTTCTCACGGAGGTGATGGGTTTGGAAGTCGGGAGGCTTTGCGGAAGCACGGCAGGGCAGAGTGGTGTGGCGTAGCTGCGGTAGGTCCGGAGGTAGCTGACCGTCTCCAGAGCTCCAGGAGCCGGCGCCGAAGAACTGGGTGGTTTCCTCGGTCGGACAGGAACAACTGGAGAGTAGCCAGGTAGCGAATCACCCCGGAGCCTACACGCGCTGGAGGTGGAGGTACCGCAACACACACAAACAAACACGGGGAAAACAAACACTGCCACGGGAGATAGGGAGTAGGGTTGGATGGAGGAGAAGGGAAACAAGTTAGCAAATATAATAATGACAGGAATTGTGCGGAAGGTAAACTACCAGACTGTAGTTTGCAAGGGACTATACGCTGTATGGGAAACACATTCCACAAACACGCGAATAGTTTACACGGGGAGACCAGTTAACGAGTCAAGCACTACACCAAGTGATGATAGTTAACGAACTGGCGCCGACTGGCAGCCAGCCGAAAGACTATATAGGGCTAACTAATGTGACAAAATACGAAACAGGTGTGAACATAAACCGGGAGTGATTACAAGACACCAGGTGAGGAAATGCATGCAACGAGGGGGAGGGAGTGAAAGGCGGAAGTAAACCAAAACAACCAGACGAACAAGACAGGGAAGGACATGCCTAGTCCGCGGCAGAGGGGAAAACACGGACAAAGGGATCCAACATGACACGGAGGGAAAACAGGAAAACACGGAAAACGGACAGGAAGGGAGCGGAACATTACAGATTAACCATGTTTAATATAGGCTGTCAGAAGTTCCATCTGCTCCGTCCAACCCCTGCCAGATATGATGCCATTACGGCAGCCATATTTTTTGCCTGTGCATTTTTTTAAAATGAGGAAGAACCAGATGGCAGTTGGGATGAAAAACGAAAGGAGTGTTACTGGACTTGTCCCAGTGGAGGAGAAGAACGCCGTCACCACAGATCCCATATTTATCCTTGGATTTCCCCAACGCTGCGAAAACCAAAAAAAGTATTTTAGTCTTAGGCCTGTATTTGGACTTAAAATCTTATTTCTATTACTTATTTGCTGAATAATACAAAAATATTGACAATGAGATGATACAGTTTGACTCATTTCAAGATTTGCCAATTGGGGTCAGACAATTTCACTTGACAAGCAAAAACATAACTTAAAAGAAGCTACTATTTTGCAAGACTATATAATCTTGTTTTAAGTTGCTTTTTGCTTGACAATAAGCAAATAAGCAAGTCTTATTCAACAATAAGATTTTAAGACTAAATATAAACTAAAATGCTTGTTAAGATTTACTTATTTTTTGGTTTTTGCAGTGTCTTGTGAGCCAGTTCTGCACAGTTACTGATGTAATAATTCACTTCTGTTCACTTATGTTGGTGGTGTGCAATCTTATCCGAATCTTAGCTGATGTGGCTGCAGATTTTGTTTTAGCCCAGTGCTAAAACACCTGATTCTACTAATTAACTGATCATTGACTTCAATCAAGACCTTTATAAGTACGATCCGGGGCCTGTATCACAAAACAGGCTAACTGGGTTAGCTGGATAACTGTGCTGAGTAAAACCCGGAACAGTGTTTTTTGCTTCTTAAATATGTTCTGTATTCGGGGGGGGGTTTGCCAGTTTTACTCAGCATACTTATCCAGCTAACCCACTTAGCCTGTTTTCGCGATACAGGCCTCAGGTGTCTTAGCTGGGCTAAAACCAAAACCTGCACCCTTTTCGGATAAGATTAGACACCCCTGTCTTACATTGTAAGTTCCTCTGGATGATAGTGTCTGCTAAATGAACGTAATGTAATGTAATGTATTGCCTCCATAAAAAACTTCCTGGGGAGTGAATGACACAATTTGGGAGTTGGGGGAGCATACACTCAGAAAGAAGGGTTCTTCAGCTTGTGTTCATAGCAGAACCCTTTTTAGTTCCTTATGGAACCCTCTATGGTAGGTGTGGAAAGTGTGAAAGCTCCCAGATTGAACCATTTTGCCCGACAAAGAACCCTTAAACTAGACAGGGTTCCTCTACGGAGACACGGAGGAAGCCTATTGGAACCATTTCTTCTGAGAGCCTGCAGTGGACTCGCCCCGGTGTGATGTCCAGACTTGTCCTCTCTCTCTTGGCAGCCAGAGAGCAGTTGCTTTGCATCCTGGGAAACACGGCTGAGAAGCGCTGGAATGACTTCATGTGATTACAGTTGCGTTTTGGCCTGGGGGGGGGGGGGGGGGGGGGTGTTGGAGGAGCCAGCGAAAGCCACAACACTGCCACTGCGGCGGGTTTTCTTTGGAAGCAGGCCTCTCGGATCAGCGCCTATCCGCCATGGTACCGACCTGCCAGAGGCCTGAGAACGCCGAAGGCGAATCGCGTATCAGAAGGAAGACGGATTCGTTTTCCCCAGACCAGACCACGTTGGCTCACGCTCAGAATTACAGAATGTCTGTTTTATGTGTTTTCTCACATAGTATTTTGGAAAAGACCAAGCAGGCTGCAAATTAACCTGCGAACCCCAGCCTACCTGCCAATAATTCCTCTGGCGATATGGTTTCCCCATAAGCCTCTCTTTGGCTTCCAGCACTGGCTGGATTTCAACCCCTGCATATTACATTATATATCTTCATGACTGATTCCACAGGTGTATTCATTCATAATTCAAAATTGTCCTTTCTTTCATGTGAGCTCTCTCGGACGTCTTTGAAACATTTTCACCGACATCTTCGTCAAAAGAGTCTGCAGTGATTACCCTCTCGTCCGTGCCTCAAGGGTACGCAAAGTACAGTTAACGCTCATTTTTGGAACCAAACCGCAAAATATTCAAGCCCAGGCATTCATTCCGCAGGGAGCTCAGCTCAGTGTCAGGGATGTGAATTGGCACAAAATTGGTTGGGGTCACCCACAGATTACTGGCGCTCTCATTCCAGCTCAGAATCTTTTAGAAAGTAGAACTCCATCCTCTCACTCAGATATTAAATAATTGAGTTTTGATGAGATAAAAAATTTCAGGAGCTAATTCAGGTCCTACACGGTGTCATTCGGGGGCGGGGTCACGCTGGCTGAACGGGGGCGGGGTCACGCTGGCTGAACGGGGCGGGGTCACGCTGGCTGCCAGGGCGGGTAGGACGACTAATTTCCTGTGTTTGGACGTCAAGCTTGGCCGAGAGAGCAGGCCTGGTCCGCCACAAAGAACACTGCAATGGGTGGTTCACCAGAGGGCACCAGTTCTGCAACTGAGTCATCACCACGGTGACTCCGTCTCACCCTTATTTTCAGGAATCTTTTGAGCCTTTTTTTAAAAATACCCCCCCCCCCCCCCATTTTCTCCCGATTTGGAAAGCCCAAATGTATTTACGAGCTGGACTCATTTCTGCAGCCTCTGCTATCGATTTGGGAGGCTAGCGCAAGTGCTCCCCTAGGTCAAGTCGCCGCTCCTTTACTCACACTGTTCACACAGACACCAGTCTGAGGAGGACGCTTAAAACATGCAGACACGTGGGTGCCCAGCAGGGGTCGCTAGTGAACAGTGAGACACAGTCAGCCCAGCCGACTGAACCCCCCCTCGGATGACGCTACGCTAAACTATGCTTCGCCCTGCGGGCCCGCCAGTACACGGTACAGTCCGGATTTGATACCAGACCGTGGACCTCATCCAAACACAGGAATAGTGCTTCAACAGAATGAGCCGCAAAGAGGCCGTAATTTCAGACATTTTTTTTAGATAAAATGCAGACTAAGCCCCTCCACCCCAACTGCCGCTGTCTCATAGAGGGCTAAAACACGCAGAAGTAGAGCCTGATTCTCACGGACAGCACCTTCATGTCCTTGCTATTGATTTATTTGCGATCAGGGCGCAGTTAAGATGGTTTTTCAGAGAAAGGCCCGCAGTGGGAAACCTTCCGAGAAAAATCGAGCCGTGCCGTGCGGGTAATGACGCGGTGCGCTCGCCGCCAAAGAGCCTTGGAGGGATTCTAGAGGTCACATGACTCCCCAGATCCAATCATTAAGCGTATTTCTGGGCCTCAGTGCACAGCTCCTGGAATTTGCAGTTGTCTGCATACTAATGAAAGGGCAGCATTGTTTTTGTAGAAATTTATGCAAAAGATAGACATCCTAGAAGCGCCATGGACAAAGAGCAGGCTCATTTCTTCATCTCCTCCTCCCCCTCTTCCTGAATGGGAGCCGGGTCTACCTGTGTGTTGCCGTGGGTTACAGGGTACCTGAGAGCCTGGCCCCTTCAGCTCAGAGGGGAAAGAGCTGGAGATGTGGCAGCTGTCAGTCATGACGGGGAGGGGAGAAGAGGGGCGACCAGGCGACACGCCTTGGCTCGGTGTTCACCTTGGCCCACGTGACAGCGCTCGCTGGGAGTCGCACTGAACTCCACTAGAGAGAGGTAGAGTTTACCTCAAGGGATTTATCCTGACTGTAATAAATAAATGATATAATATATTTCATTTATGAAAAGCGAGAGGACCGAGGCACTAAAATATCACGTCTAAACATGGCCTTTGCTTAGTCATAAACTTTCTAAGACCCTCAGGGAAAAACGCAGGCCCACCCTACGCATTCTTACTGTAAACCTTACTGTTAACTTTGCTGGAGGCTGCGGGACGAGTGGGTGTTGCAAACGCTCGCGGAGGAAAAAATTGAGCAAGTTGCGATGTTGTCTTGGCTTGGTAAGCCTGGCCCGGAGGCAAACCCTGCCCTGATTGGACAGGTGCGCCCTGATTCACGTTTTGACGGCGCACAGAATCTCGTGCCGCCGCCGTGGGCTTTGAAGCGTGACGTGTTAATCTGATCTGGAGACTGTAATGGTGGACTGGCTCCTGTTTCAGAGTCTGGACTGGCCCAGGGTGTCTGTTTAAGGCGCCCTGGTCCAGGGTGTCCCTGTAAGCGAATGTGAGCCCGGTGATAAGTCACCGCCCTGGCTTCTCCCCTCCCTCGGCTGTCGGCCTCTTTTGAAGTTGAAACAGAAGGCTTTGTTTTCCTGAGGGTTCTATGACTCATTTACATATCAGAGTATTTTTCTTGTCATGCTTATTACCAGCTGATGTTACCTCGTGGTTAAGCATTTTAACTAAATTTACGATTAAGAATTATAAAAATAAAAAAAAAACATAATTCCAATAATGTAGTGATGGGGAAACTAGCTACAATCAATTACTGACTACTGATCAGGGTTTTTGCTCTCCACTTCCAAACACAGTGATTGGTTGAAATCACTGACCTTTGAACAGAATTTGGTAGCTTCGCCCCATTTTTGTTGTCATGATGACTCATTCTCCACGAAATCCTGCTGGAACTCAGTGCAGGCCGTGATCGGCAAAGCCGCCAAAAATGGCCGCCGAGTTCACCTGCCTGTTTGTGTTGCATCTTGCCTCACCAAATGCTGAATGTTTTTTCTTGGGTTTACTACCTCCACCTGTGCTACGTCTAAAACCGTATCCTCCAAACACGTTCGCGACATGAAGCGCTACATTCTCAGTCAGCCTCTTGCGCATAATATGTAATATAACCTTAGCTTGTTGTAGGCGTATGTATTTACTGCTGAGCTATTTATTAATGGCTAATATTGGCTGTGAGCCTAATGACTTGCCAGTAACTCTTTGTTGCCTAAAACTTCCTTTATGTGCTTACGTAACTTGCCCTAGATAAGAGCATCTGCTAAATGCCTAGATCTAAATGTAAGGTATTTGGAGGCTGTCTAAAATTGCATTCCAGGGCCTTTGGCTTCTTCTTCTGGCTAATTCGGCAACATCAGGAAATGTTTCAAAGAGCAAAATAAAGCGAGGCATAACGGCAGGGTGCTGTTTTTCATCCAACCGTCTTTGATGTCCGTATGAATTACCATCTCCCTGGTGTAGGATGGCATTTCTGAGATATTGTGTCAGAGGTGCATTGTGGGTATTCGTCTGATTCGGGTTTTCAAATGTCGGACGCCCCACAGGCTGTCAGAGGGGCCTGTGTTGTGCATGACGACCGCGTTATGAGCTGTTATGAGCTGTTATGAGCTGTTATGAGCTGTTATGAGCTGTTACAGTGGGATAAAAGGGACACATGATGAAGAGCAAGGCGAGGTCACGCGTTAAGGGTGGCGGTGCGAGGAAATCCTGTCTCTCGCGACGGGTCCCATCTGTGGAGCGCAGGCGAAAGACGAACGGCTCTTCGGGGAGACTCCGAGGGTGACTCGCGTCTCCGGTGCCTCTCGGCTTTTCTTCCCGGAGGAAACGTATCGGCACATTCCTGTCCCGGGCTGACTCTAGGCCACAGTGCAGGCACACAGCATAGCCTTTAAGAACCAAACAGAAAAGCGTCCAATGAAAACAGAGGGAGTGCTGTGGGGAGACCAATCAGGTGTGAGGATCAGGCGAAGAGATAGACAATTTTATTGATGGACATATTGATAGATAGACAGACAGATAAATCCCACACGCCACATGTCCTGGGGGTTATGTTTTTTTTTTTAAATCCTGTGTCATACGCGGAGCTAAGACAGCGGAGCTCTCTGCTACCGTACTAAACATCCTGAATGCAATATAGGCATGCCAACAACTATATAGTCAAATATGTACTTGAAATGCTTGAACTCTTTAGATGGCACTTAAATGAGAGCCTAACTCCAAGCTACTAAACAAATGTACTATCATATTTGAGAGGAGGCCGTTTGAATACTGGTAAAACAGTCCCAAAAACAGTATTACTGACTTTGAGGGTCCGATTTCAGTATCCCATGCTCTACATTAAAATGGCTGCTTTCTGCTTGTGCAGACCTGACTATTTCCCACAGAATTGTGGGAAGCCAAAAATCCATGACAGGAAACAGGAAATGATCCGCTACGGAAATACGTTTTTTTATTTTTATTATTATTATTCATACTCCGGTTTGTAGGTATGAGTGTGTGAGTGAATGGTGTGTGTGCCCTGTGATGGATTGGCGGCCTGTCCAGGGTGTATTCCTGCCTCTCGCCCAATGCATGCTGGGATAGGCGACCCTGACCAGGAATAATCGGGTTAGATAATGGATGGATGGATTATTATTCAGCATTAATTAGGCCCATTGAGGTGTGGTGATGTGTCAATAACCTCGCGGATCGGTGAAAGAAGAAAAACAAACAAATTATTGGAAATGTCAAGTGGATGAAATGGGAGAAGGACTGGAGAAGGAGAGTCACTGAGTGAGAGAACGTCCCCGGCGTGGGCCAATCTTATTTTTCTTCCCAAATTTGCAGTTTTGGGCTCAAATGGCCGACTACTGAAACCTACCCCCCCCTACCCCTCTCCCACTGATCTCTGGTTCCAATGACTGAGGCAATATATGTTCACTATATTAACTTTATTTCTTACAACAGAAAATGTATTTCTGTATATGTTCCTAAATGTGCCTTCTTTATATATTTTTATCTGAGTAATACATTTTGCAAAACATTTTCTTTATATTGCATTTTGGTGTAGGTTGGGAGTCTCTTCCTCAGCTGATCCCGGCCCTTAAACATAATCGTCTCAAATGTCCGCGGGCTGCAATTTTTTTTGCCTCAAAAAAAGTCTGCTGACGTTTGCGTCGTCGTAGCATTGTGTTCCTGCAAGCGAAGGAGGGAGGAAGAGGATGACCCCCCCGCCAGGGGCTCTCAGGGAGGATACCACACATCTTGTCACCGAGCACTTAATTGGTTGCTGATTGAAATTAATTTACCACAAAAACCTGTATGTTGCGGCCCTTCAGGACTGGAGTTTGACACCACTGATGCATGACACTGGTTCAATCTAACCTCTGAACTTTGTCGTCAGAATTTAGTGAATTTTCCAAGTGAGTGTCACCAATGACACATTGCATCTGCATTAAAAAAGAAACAAGGGTTACTAATATCTACAGGCCAAGATGAAGGAGAAGCCATTATGCTTTCTTGTATTCTGTTGTAGTACTGACAATACTTGGAGTCAAAAACCTAGGGTTAGTGAGGAAGGACAATGGTAAGGTAAGAGTGCTTTTAGTCACGTTGACAGTTTTATTGACTTTTTTTACAACTTCAGGATGTTTGGTGTGCTGTCGGTTTATACCTGGCTTGGCTCGGTTACAAGCGTTGTCCTGGATCATTTCAATGTCATCAGGATGTCTTGGCTGGTCATTAATGAAAATTAGTCTATAAATCAAAATGACAGTTTGTCGTCCTGGAGACAGCCCTCAGCCCCAAAGAAAAGCACCCTTTGCTTAAATAGTCGTGCTTTTACCTCAAGTATATTTATAGTGCCCCAGCTGTCCCCAAATGTCATTGATGTTATCACACAGCATTTTTTTTATAATTGGCACAGGAGTGCTGTCAGATGTTGTGGAGGAATGCTATGCTACCATCTGTGCTGTGATACCAACCTTGCGTTTACCCTTCCTGGGTTCGATAGGTCAAAAGTGATTACTTTCCACTTACAGCAAAGATGGTCTAATTCTGGATAAGAGTGTCAGCTAAATGCCTAAAATCTACAATGCAAAAAAAATGGACGTTCTTACCAAATATCTGCATATTCTGATTCGGTCATTTACACGCGTGTATACGTTTGCTAAAAGAAACAGTCTCTTGGTGATAATACATCAACATTTTTTCTCCTAGTGTGATGTATTATCAAATTCCTGAAAACAAACTTGGCCTGGTCTCTCATAACATTTATTACAGAGTGAAAAGTGTTGCATCCAAACCTGCGTAGCTCAGCACAAGCCTGCGATGAAGCCGAGCCCTATTTCCCAGTCTGTGCGGTCAGCTTTATTTATGGCTGTTAGGATTAGTACATTAGTATATTGGTTGCACAGGCTATTTGTAATGTAAAAAAAAAAAAAAGATAATCTCACGCCTGCATGACTTAACGTTCTCGTCATGTTTTCCATAAGACATATTATCTTAACCAACGCAACCTCTGGCCAGGGGCATATACTGATACCCCTGAATCCCCCCTCTGCCAAAAAAAAAGAAAAGAAAAGATAAGCTTGTGAAAATTCGAAACAGCTGCGCCTTATTTTAAAAATATTCAGAGCTGAAGGAATGTTTAGCGTGGCGCCAGTCCAAAGGTGGGATAGTTTGGAAACATTTGAAAGAGGCTGTATCGTCCTTAACCTTTCTCTAGTGCGCTAAAAATAGCAGAGATTGTAAGATTGCGTGTACAGGACCGTAGATGGAGATCCCCACCCACAGTGATAGCATCGACGAGTAGTCCTCCATTTTAAAGGGTTCCAGGCAATGTGGAGATGATTGAGGAGAACGCTATGCTCTGCGCTCAATAATTAAATGAGTAGTTCTCAGAGCTACATGGTCAACTGCTTCCAGGTTGCGTGTTAAACGTAACACTTTTTGTTCAGAATGCCAGGCAGGTCATGTCACCGCCCCCCCACCCCCATGCACACACACACACACACACACACACACACACACACACACACACACACACACACACACACACACACACAGTGGCTTTCTTGCATCTGTGATATGTTTATGGAACTTAAAGGAAACAAAACCCTCTATTTTGGCGGGAAATCTAGCCAAACAGACGTGTGTGCTGAATTGATTGAACTGTATATGATCAAATAAACAAGGCCTGTGCTCTCCAAGTGAGAGACGGGACAAGATGGGGTGCAAAGATCAGCACTGTCCCATGTTTTGGGGGGCGGGGGGGGGGGGGGGGGGGGGGGGGGGCTCCGCATGTGAGTTGTTTTCTTCGCTCGCAGTGGCCGAACGTTTGGGTCACGCAGCGCTCACGGCCTATAGTAGTGGGCTGTTTCGCACCCATTACAGGCCTCAACCTGCTCCCCCCCCCCCCCCCCCCCACTGTGTTTGTTTTGGGAGAGTTTGAGATATGTTCTGTTCTCTTCAAAAAAAGAACCTGCTGTTACTTGTAGTTCCTGTAGTTTCCATATCTCTTCCTGTCATTCCCGTAGCTCTTTCCGTAGTTCCCATAGCTCTTCATGTAGTTCCCGTAGCTCTTCCTGTCATTCCGGTAGCTCTTCCTGTAGTTACTGTAGCTCTTCCTGTAGTTCTCGTAGCTCTTCCTGTTGTTCCTATAGCTCTTCCTGTAGTTCCCGTAGCTCTTCATGTAGTTCCCATATCTCTTCCTGCAGTTCTCGTAGCTCTTCCTGTAGTTCCTGCAGCTCTTCCTGCCGCTGATTCTGGAAAACACCTGAGCCGCAGAAATTTAGCTGCAGGAGGGAAAAAGAAAGAGAGTGTTCTCTCACCTTTCTGAAAATTATCCTACGCTCCAGGCATAGAGACCATTTCCACACAGTGGCACAATCAATCAGAATTAAGATCAATATTTCCCTGCTGTTTTATTCTTACCGGCCCTCTGCACATAAGTAATCATAGTTATTATTTCTCATATTATTCATATGGAGCAGAATAAAGCTTGTTTGCCCCCACTGAAAAACAAGGAGTATAGCTTTCATGTGTAATCGAAAATGTTGTAAGTTAAGGGCAGAGAAAGACTTTATGAGGTGCTTGGCTTGAATCCTTCCGCATCGCTAGTCGTATCATTTTCAAAAAACCCCTGTAACAAAATACAGCTAGTTTTTTAATGAAGGAGTGGGTTTATAGAAAGTGTTAACAGGTTTTATTTTGCGCCAATTATAGTTTTATTGCTTTTTGTGCGAGGCCTGCATAAAGACTGGCGTTCCAGGCATGCAGGCCTAATGTTCAGAAACAAGCTTTTTTCTTCTTCTTTTTTTTTGTTGTTTTTTTTAACTCTGGTTGTAAAATGTTGTACCGTGTCTCGTAACCCCTTTTGAGTGGCGGCCGATGTGTGGATCAGCTGTTGAGGGAAGGGAAGTGCCTCGAAGAGACCGCTGCGAGTGCCGATTTGCTAAATGTCAGCTTGCCAGTAGCTGTTGACGAAGGCGGTCCGATAGGCGCTAGCTTGCAGGCAGCGTTGTGACACCAGGTAAAACAATCTGGGGGAATTAGCAGGGGCTAACAGGTGCAATAGAGTTCCAATGTATTTATGTAGCATGGTTTAGCGTTTGAGTTAGCGCATGAATGTTGTTATGGAATGTCTACATCTACGTCATTTCATCACTCCCAGTAAAGGAACAGGAGCGTGACTGGTTTATCTGGCTGGGGACCTTGGTCTTTAGCTCAGTGGGTGAAATGTGTCTGTCATTGCGTGGCGCAGCACGGTATTGGGCCATGGTTTAACACCAAGAATTTGGCCTGCCCCCTATAGCACGTTGCGCTAATCACGCCAACGAGGACATTTCAAATCATGGAAGAACCTGCCCGGCTTTAAACCGCGCCCATGCCAAATTCCCCTGGGTAGTGGGCTGAGCATTATGGGAAATGGAACACATGGGGACGGTGGGAGAAAGAGGACACAGTGGAGGCGCTTCTCCGTGCTCCAGCTGCATCCCCCGCCATCACACCCACCCCCTCCTCCCCCTCCTCCCCCTCCACCCCCTCCACCCCCCCCCTCCCCCCCCCCCCCCCCCCAATCCCCCCGTGATCAAAGGAGAAATAAGAATGACTAGAGAAGACCAAAGATTGACGTTTTTTTTTTGCGGGCCAAAAAAAAGACTAAAGGGTTTAACAACGGCGTCCTTTGTGTGAGGAACGCAGCTGGCCTGACCCCCGCACACCTGAACTGTCTTTGAACCTTTTGTTCCTGGGACTTTTTTTTGTTCTCTTTTTTCCTGCTCAGGTAGAAGTCACTCTGGGGTTGACAACATTGAGGTTTCCATGGCAACTCCAGGCCAAAGAATGGAAAACAATCATTGGTCCAGCCATTCATTATGTAGTCTCTCATGGTGAGGCGGGGGCGGGTGGAGGGGGGGAAGGGGAGCAGCGGTTGGTAGCTTTGCCAAAACAGTGCATACCTTTCTCACAAAACAAAGGATTTTTTTCTTTTTTCCTTTTTTTTTACTCTACTGCTTACTGGAATAAGATGATTCAGTTGTTAATCAAGAATTCCTTCTTTTTTTTGTGTGCTTGAGACGGGGAAAGTGAACATACTGAGAGGCAGGGCCACTCCTGAGCTTGCCGCACCCTCAACCGCTAACGGAAAACTCAAAATGTTATTTTTTTCCGTTGAGTCTGAGGAGGTGCAAACGTAGGTCCTTCCGTTCATCCATCCATTTTCTGAGCTGCTTACTCCTGGCAGGCTGCTTCTAAACAAGAGGTGACATTTCGTTCATTTGAGCCAGTCAAATCTTGCTATTCCTTCCATCTCTCTCTCTCCCTCCCTCTCTTTCTCACTCTCTCTCTCTGTCTGTCTCTCTCTCTCTGTGTCTTTCTCTCTCTCTCCTTCTCGCACGCCCTACTGTGAAATCACATTGTCTAAAAATATAAGCCCTGGTATATGGGATTTCTGCAAAGCCACTGATATTCGCTCTGCTTTAAAAAAAATAAAATAAAATAAATAAATAAAAATGGTGGAGAAAAGTGAGAAATGTCAGAGACGGCCCCCCCCCCCAGTCTCTGACATCTCTCACTTTTTCTCGATTTGAGGCCCCTGGGGCCCCGACCGCAATTTTTGATTGTGCTTTTCTCGTCCAGGCCAGCTGTCGTGCTACTGAAGATCTGATTGGATGGAACGTGTGAGCTCTGTGGGCTATTTATGGACCGTGGGCACTCATTTAGTGCTTCTCATTTTCCATTTATTTCTTTATTTATTGAGCTTTGTCCTCGCCTGCCATTGTCTCCAGGTTAGGCATACTCCTGACCTGGGCGGGACGGCGGTGCGGTGGGTAGCACTGTCGCCTCCCAGCAAGAACGTACCGAGTTCCAATGGTGTGTGTGCCCTGTGATGGATTGGCAAACTGTCCAGGGGGTATTCCTTTTTTATGAGACATGGTACAAAATTCACCCCAATGCATGCTGGGATAGACTCCAGCCCCCACCCTGACCAGGAATAACCGGGTTAGATAATGGATGGATGGATACTCATAATCTACTCTGTACCATTGGGGAGTGAGTGATGTGATGAGGGGGTGTGCTTTTCCCCAGGGTGAGAGTCTCCCCACATTCTTCAACTTAACCAGAGTCCTTCCAGTAATTAAGGGCAGTCTCGGTAATCTTTGAGAGGTGCTGGGGGTGGAGATGGGGTGTGGGGATTATTTATGATTGGAGTGCAGGCCTCCGTGCGGCTTTTAAACTGTATGAATATGGAAGGCCGACATACCATCTATGATACACAAAGCGCAAGGTAAAAGCTTTATTGTTAGTCCAGATTTAGTTAGTCCAGTGGAAATTAGTCCAGATTTAGTTAGTCCAGTGGAAGTTAGTCCAGATTTAGTTAGTCCAGTGGACGTTAGTCCAGATTTAGTTAGTCCAGTGTAAATTAGTCCAGATTTAGTTAGTCCAGTGTAAATTAGTCCAGATTTAGTTAGTCCAGTGGAAGTTGGTCCAGATTTAGTTAGTCCAGTGGAAGTTAGTCCAGATTTAGTTAGTCCAGTGGAAGTTAGTCCAGATTTAGTTAGTCCAGTGGAAGTTAGTCCAGATTTAGTTAGTCCAGTGGAAGTTAGTCCAGATTTAGTTAGTCCAGTGGAAGGTAGTCCAGATTTAGTTAGTCCAGTGGAAGTTAGTCCAGATTTAGTTAGTCCAGTGGAAGTTAGTCCAGTGGGTGTCCACTCTCCAGACCCTCGGTTAACCTGTTGAGAGGGTTTTATTTCTGACCTATAGCACACAGTATATTGCAGTATATTGCAGCATATAATATATGTTTTGTATTTTTCAACTAGAGATCACTCTCCCATCCTCTTCAAAGGCAGTCAAGCTGGTAAAATAGGCCTAGCATTTTTAAGGGTGGAATTTGGGTCCTTCGGTGGTCAGCGGCTCAACGCTTCCTCACTAGAGTGAGTGTGCATTACAAAGGCCATGAATACGCACTCTGTTCCAGTCGGGATCTGATGGAATTCCTCAATGCGTCTATTCAGCCTGTTCGGGGATCCGATGGGATTCCCAGACGATCAAAGGAGCCGGGATCGGATTTTCCCGTTCCTCTCTGAGGTCGTGATGCCGGGCCCCTCACCTGGAAAAGCGGAATGAAAGAGGGGATAGAAAGATGAAAGGAGGGAGGGATGGATGGATGAGAACATTATTTGGGGAATTTTTTATGTGATCATGTTTCATATCTCATATTTCAGCTGTTTGTCATGTCTGTCTGCTGCAAATATAACAATTAATGGAAACAAATTAATTTTACATTTAAAAATCAAATACACCTGGAGACTGGGGCTTTGATTCTGGGCGCATTATATTCACAGTTAAGTTGCTTTCTGAGTGACAGGGAGTCGCTTTTCCGCCCACAAAGACTCTAATTGTCTCTGTGCTTCGGATATTTCACACTTGGGCTGTTAATCACGCCGTCCCAGAAGTGACAGTTAGTTTAACCCCTTCGCCCTGGACACTATTACAGGCTGCACAGTTCAAGTTCCGTGCCAAATTGCACAAATGAATATCATTTCATGGTTATTAATGTACGGAAAAGCGGCCGCTATCTGTCACAGCTGGAGCACTCCGGGCTAATAAATCACGGCCAATTAAAAGGAGATTACTTCTTTTGTAAAGTCAAAAAAGACGGCGAGGTGTTGGAAGTCTGACGTTCTGGGAATGTGTATAACTGGGAATGTGGTGGCAGAAAGCTGTGTGGTATGTGATTTCTCAAACGGGAACGTTGCCGGGAGTGAAAGTTGAAAGGAGGTACAGCCAGAGGGATTAGTTGACGGCGCGAATGTTTCGGGATAATGCGACAGTCCGTGTCACATTCCGTGATCGCGGAATGTGGATTCAGAGAATACATTTTGTATTTTCAAAATACATATTTGAAATGCTTTAACTCTTCAGATGGACCCGTGCAGATACCTGAGCATTTCCGAGGAATCACGTTGCTAACCATGTCCTGTCCACGGGGTATTCCTGCTTCTCACCCAATGCATGCTGGGATAGGCTCCAGCTCCCCCGTGACTGTGACCAGGAATAAATGGGTTAGATAATGGATGGATGGATGTTACTAACCAAAATATACTATTATATGAAAGAAGATTTTGTTATAAAAAATTTTTTTTTTTACAGGTGTCTAAATATTTCAAATGAATTTGATCCAAGTCTGGACACACCTGTTGCCATTCCAGTCTGCTAAATGCCAGTAATGTAATGCAATGCAATCATGATGCCTGATGCCATGTCATGATGCCATCTTCAGATGACTCACCTGAGTTATATAATCTACCTGAGCATGACTTGCTAGGACAGAATGTGTGTCTTATGTGTTATTTACTCTGGACTTATGCACACTTCCTTACAAGGAAACACCTCTGTTTCTAATCTTACCTCATAAATAAATAGCTTACTACATGTTTACTTCCTGTACCTCCCAGGTAAAGCGATCCATCTGACTGGTTTTCGATGTGGCGACTCTAAACATTGTATAATAAACATTTTTTGCTATTTTTATTACATTTAGGCATTTAACAGACATTCGTATCCATGGCAAATAACACAGTTAAAGTATTTGGACAGTGACACAATTTTTGCTATTGTGTTTTTTGGCTCTGTACTCCAGCACATTGGATTTAAAATGGAACAATGAATGTGAGGTTATAGTGCATACTGTCAGCTTTCAGTTGGGGTTATTTACCTCCATATTGGGTGATCTGTGTAGGAATTACAACCCTTTTTTATACCTAGTTCCCCCGTTTTAGGGGACCATGTAAATAAATATACACAATTTTGTTAATGCTTTTATGTTCAGCCTTCTATTCAGGTCATCCAAGACGACATGATCGGCTCACTAAATTCAAGGTGAACGTGCTCAGTTTAAACATGGAGGGATATTGCAGTTAGAGATTAAATCATGTCAGATGAATGTAAAAAAAACAATGCGGTCTGCTTCACGTCACCAGAGCAAAAAGCATCATACTCCCGAAGTATCCAAAATATCAGAATATTATTCACTCAGGCAATGCACCTCTTTACTTGGCAACATTAGCGAGAGCGCCGCTACCGTATTCATAAGACCCGCTCTTATGAAACCGCCATTATACACTCTGAGTGTATTCATGAATGTAATAGCCTTCGACTGCCTTATCGACTGTCAATTTATTCAGCCGCACGGCGGACGCGAGGAGTCGGCGGCTAACCGGCTGCACCCCGTCTCCAGAAATCCTTTTTCTCCAGTTGTCATAGCGATTGCATCGATCTCTTCTCGCGGCGAACGAAGCTAATTCATGCGGCAGCTTTACACACCGCGTCACCTTTGCACAAGCGCCGGGCTCTCGACACGTCCACACAACGGTCACGAGAAATAAGATAAACAGATAAATATGAATAAAAATTGTATAATTCCTCACAAACGTACACCCAAGTAAATAAATAAATAACAACATTTTTATTTTGCCGCTATATGATTTACCCAGCATGCCTTTTCTTACCCTTAATGTGCGGGTGATCAATCACCAAGTTTAAAGAATGAATTTTTAAATAGTGCCATCATTTATTTTTATTCCCACTTAGAAGGCAAGCAGATCTATGTAGATTATATGCATTTTGTGTACTAAATCACCGGTCACAAATCTCC
Organism: Synaphobranchus kaupii; assembly: GCA_029718625.1. Lineage (NCBI taxonomy): Eukaryota > Metazoa > Chordata > Actinopteri > Anguilliformes > Synaphobranchidae > Synaphobranchus > Synaphobranchus kaupii. The sequence continues at coordinate 112,023,515 of CM056379.1, read as the reverse complement.
CCAAATTTCCATAGCAGCTGCATTAGTAAACCGTTGCCACGGCGATAACTGACATATACGCAGGTTCGAGCGTCCCCCCCCCCCCCGGGACACGTGACCCAATATAACTGGCAGAATTAAACTGTTTGTTTGGGTGTGACACTGCAGAGCACAGACAACAAGAGCGTATTATTACATCCATTCTAACTCTCGCTACCCCATTTCTGATTCTTTACCGACAGCCCCACGTCAACAATAATGCCATAGAAATGTTTACTTAGCAGGATTACTTATTTCCCGCTAAGCAGTGTGAAGGCTCCCATTGTCCTTGTCTTTTTCCGCGTGCTTCGCGTTGTCCTCGGTTGACTTGTAGGCAGATATGAGAGGCCGGCGATAAAAACATGAGTCACCCGGTATCTATGGCTACATGTTAACGTGAGTCAATAGTATGACCCCCATTACACTGGTGATGGGTGGGGTGGGGGGGGTTGAGAAATGGTTATTGTTTATTTGTAGTTCAGAAAGCGCATCTGTGTTGCCCTCAGCATTGTGTAGTCCTCTCTGGTAAATGCCCTCTATAACTGCCCCCTGAGTGCAATACGTTCCGTGCGGGTATTGCATTACCGCTCTATGAGCTGTGAAACACATTGTCTCTCTCTCTCTCTCTGAGGACAATAAGATGAAAGGATGAGATATGAATCCATGTTTGACTTTATGGCCAGATGCCTGTTACTCGCATCAATTCCATCTCTGTGAAATTAATATTTATATGATTTTTATGCAAGCCTGAGGACATGGATGCATCAGTGTAGAGGACTCTACCTGAGCTGATTTAGAGGTGGATATTCTACCGTCTCGCCTCCTTGATCTGCCTTGGTTCGAGCGCACTGGTCGGGATGGGTGCTGGTTGGATTCGGATGGGTGCAGCTTTGATGGGATGGGTGCTGTTTTTCGGTTAATCGCTGTCCCGGACGGTCACCGTGCGAAGACACAGGATTCGGAAGATATCAGTGAATCTGCATGTCAATTAAGCTTCATTTTGTTTTCTATTGCACACAAACATGGCAGCTCTGAAAATTCTTTTAAGTTACTGATTTCAAAAGTTTCCTGATCTGGGCTATTTTAAGGAAGTGTTGAAAAATTCATTGGAAACACCAACATCTGCATTAAAACCTGTCATTGTGGTGTGCTTTGCTAAATTATCAGTTAACTCTCAAGGCAATGCAGTCTTAGCAGTACTGTTGAGTAGGAATATAACATTTACACATGATAGCTCGGAGTTTATCACAATGATAATTAAACTCTAAAATACATACAGTGTAGGAGAAGTGCATAACGGCTGGCTATGGAAACAGTGTGGATGCTTCAAAGTCTTTCAGGAAAACTACAGAAAACTTTAGGAAGAACAACGACTCGTGTAGGGTACAGACATTGACTGTAGAGGATAGGATCACTCATTAAGTCTCTATTTTAAAGGCCAAAGCAGTTTCTGTTTCCGGCATGTTCTGGAGTAGGTAAATCCAAAGCTTGAGACCTGAAGCAAAAAGCCAAAAGCAGTTTTAATTCCGAGCGCACCAAGATATACTGCATCCTGAGATTACAGATTCCTCTTTATTTATTATGGATATCATTGGCCGTCATTACATATTCTGGATTCATAAAGAAGTGGCCAACTCATTTAATAATTTAATAAAAGCAACCCAAAACCCAAACCACAAATTATTTGCAATATGCTTTGCTCCTTCTAAGGGGCCCAGTGCATTATTCTTCTTCTGTGACTAGTGAAGGAGAACTGGGGGGGAAAAGATACCATTTAAGCTCAAGAATGATGGGATTGCTACACTGGGAAAGCTCTCATCCGTGCCTGAAACCATCGGCAGGACTAACGTAACATTTATGGAAAAATACTTTTTTTGTGGTTTAACAATCATTTTGTTTTCATTTCAGTGTGAGTCCTCTTCATTTTCGATTGGTCAGGTCTGCAGCTACGGCTAATTAATTTTCACTACTAGGGAGAGTTTGATAGTGCGGGCCTTGATTGGTCAGGTCTACAGCTACGGCTAATTAATTTTCACTACCAGGGAGAGTTTGATAGTGCGGGCCTCGATTGGTCAGGTCTACGACTACGGCTAATAGCAGCGATTGGTCCCAGGGACATTCCTGACTTGTTGCAGTTTCCTGTTGTAGAAGGCGTGCCCACGCCACAGGTGTGCTCACCCTTATCCGTCATCATCGCAGTTGGCACTTACCTGCTGTATTTGTCAGACTGAATCACCCATTCATAAGAGCGATTTCACAAAAACAGGTTCCTGGTACCAATTAAAGCACTTCTATATTTGTACAGAACAAATACAGAGCCGCGCTCAAATGCAGTCATTAAAAAAAATAGAGATGTGCTTTCATTCTGGCACTTGGAGGATTGCATACGCCAGCAGCATCTCATTGTATTTGGCCGTCGCTGTTGTTGTTCTTGGATTATTCACCTTTGACAAAAACTAGTTTGACAAGCTGAAGTGAAAGAGAACTTTGCAATGGACTTCCTTAGAATCACTCTAATATGTGTGATATATAATGCAGTTGTATGGGTTTAGAATCACTCTAATATGTGTGATATATAATGCAGTTGTATGGGTTTTTTGTATTAATTTGTATTTGTTCAGACTTTTTGTATTGTATTTATTCGGAAATTCCTAGGCTAAGTCCTTAGGTCATAAAATTATGTCCTCGGGTTTTCCCTAATAATAAAAAGATTACACCGCATACCAACAGAATAAGATTAAAACACTGTGTTCCTCAGTATGAATTCTCCAGGCTTATTACTCAGTGATGACAGAAGGCGAATGCGGGAAGGCGAAAACGTCTCGCCTCGTCGGGCTTCATCTCCCCGGCAACAACTGTCCTTCTCGCTTGGTCTCCACGACTATCGTGAGAATTAAATTAACAACCGACGTGTTGCAAAAGTCGAAACCGGCCCGCCTCCAAAGAGCCTTGACCCCTCCGCGCTGACCGCTGATGGAGCGTAACTATCGACGGGCACGCCGTTTCCCTGGAAACGCCGAAATCCAATCTCGAGAACCCTTGAGTCCTGACTTGAGAGGCAGGGACACGATCACATGGTCGCCAATCAATCACCTAAAATTAAAATTAAACAATTAAAGTGACCCTGACACAAACGCAGCCCTGGAAGTCACACTGGAGAGAGGTGGTTGTTATGGGGACTGATTCCGTCTCCATAGTTACTGAGGGGCGTGAGTTTCTTAACACGCCGCAGTAATTAAAGCAGTTTGCAGCGAGTAATATTGGCAAACACGCCACACGGACCCGCTGGCCCTCTCTGATTTCGGCTCTTATTCTTATCACACTCCAAACCAATCTAAACTCCCTACCATCTAATGCATTCTAAAGAGAATATATTTTGTGTTCATTATGAATATATATTTGAATCCTTTTGTTGGAAAATGTGAATGCAAATTATGTCTATAAAGCTGTTGGGATATGCTTTCCTCATTAACTCATTTTCAATAGATTTTAAATATTTTAAATATTTCTATTTTTATATTTTAGCCTCATATTAACCCAAATGTTTAATCGTGTATCTATTCATGAATGCAGTTGCTGAATTCCTTAAATATATGCACCTCTGTTTTTAACTCAAGGGGTTGAACTTACAGCCCTATCCATCTCTATATAAAACATCTTTTGGCACTAGTTAATAGCCTACCTGAAAATAGAGGCTCTGATTGGTGGTTCCTGTCTAATTAAATTTCACACCTGCAGTGATGCTGGAGAGTTGGGCCTATAAGACAGCAATCCGCATACAACACCATGTCCACTGTTGAAGGCGATGAGCTGAAATGTTTGAATCTTTAAGCCCTCATCTTCACTAAAAATGTTGATTGTGGATATTTTCTGAATGTAGTTCCTATTTACCTGTAAGCGTAAGTTAATTTGCAGCTCTTTAAGATTGTCTTTCTTGCTAGAATGGAAAATCACAACACCTAACAACTTTAAAAATAAAAAACATACCTCACATCATGGGGTGGGGTGACAGCCCATTTTTGAAATGAGAACTACACCATGCTCTGTAAATATGCTCAGCTGAGGGATGCATTCACAGGGAAATGTCACATTTCTAAACAGAGTGCAGTGTGAGCCATGTGTTTTGGTGTTTTTCAAGCGTTTCGACAGACGGGACTGCAGTCTGCCTGCGTGAAAATAAAATCTGTGGAGCACTCCACTCTGTACAAGGGGTTTCAAAAACCTTCAGAGAAACAAAGACATTTTACAAGAAGCAAGACGTGTGGCACGATCCATAAGGTGACTGGCTCTCAAACCTTCTACAAGTCTCCTGAAGCTATACGTGCAGCTATACGGGCCTGGAGCTATACGTGCAACTATACGGGCCTGGAGCTATACGTGCAGCTATACGGGCCTGGAGCTATACGTGCAGCTATACGGGCCTGGAGCTATACGTGGAGCTATATGGGCCGCCTGTCCACTCTACTTTATATAAATACAACATCGTTTTACATGAGTGTGGGCTTAATTGTGCATGGGTGTTGCAATGAATTGATTTACGTGGCAAAAAAGCCCAATGCAAAATCAACGTGTTCAGTGCTTTAACCTCTAATGAAGTTCATTTGGACCCAACTGGACTCTGTTTAATTTTCTTGTGTGTGTTAAATAAGGAACATTTCACTCAATGCTTATTTTAAGTCTTAGCATAAAAAGGCACTTCACTTATGTTCGACTTATATAATTTATATCCAATTTTTTTTTTTATTGTGTGTATTTTACCCTTATTTTTAACGTCTCTTTTTCTTCTGTCTGAAGCACGTTAAGCTGTTTGATTTTCTGTACAAAAATAAAGTATAAAGTTAATATTTATTGAAATTAACTATGTGAAAACACAAATGGATAGCAGTATAATTTAATCATAATGCATTGCTCCTGACATTGCTAAAATCTCAGACTTTCGATTTTTTTTTTACTTTCATGGTGGGTTGCAAACTCAAATTGATGGTGCGTTACCACCTCCAGCTGTGCTGAAGAGTATACCAGAGGGTCTGGCTCCAAATGGACTGGCAAATGGATCTATCAATAAAAAGACCTTTAACTCCTGAGCTCACCCGTATTTACAGTAAGCAAGGCTAATGGTCATTAGCGGACAGGTGTGAACCCATCAAGCACTTATCAGCATGGTACCTCTCCACAAAATGGTTACCCTTTTATATTTAAATAGTTATCCACACAGTTAATGGCTAAGCTGGCATTTGCTAAAAAGCTTTTTGAAAATGGCACTTTTAGTGAGGTGTTTGAAAATGTAATCGAGCAATAATGTACGTTAGTTCAAAACAAACATACTATTCCTTTTATGGAGCCCAATTTCTAAAACATGAAATTTTTTTTCCCTCCGTTCTATTCACAGTAAGGTCCACCCCCCCCCCCCCCCCACTCAGCTTCGTATAATTATTTTCCTTTTAAGACAAAAACATCTCTCCTCGTCGGCAGCCAGGTGTCAAATGTCGATCTGCTTCGTTGTGTCGCCATGGCAACAATCAGCTGTCTGGGACTGGGCCACCTTGGGGGAGAAAGGATTGGAAAACATGGCGAGAATGAGAGAAAAGGCCGAAAACAAACAGATCTGTTGCCTGGTGATTCAGGTATTCTTCTCTGGCCGTTTTTCTTTACTCTCGCAGCCCATAGGCCTACAGTTCGACCAATTGGGTTTGTGTACGCCAAATATAGGCTACGCGGTTGTGCACTCCCTCACCATTCTTTAAAGCGTCGCACGTCCGATTCCGTAACGTTTGTGCCGACTTTGCAGTTCTCCTGGTAGTTGTGCTCGGCATTCCCGTCGACTGGGCGACCATCCCAGCGATCGAGTACCTTGACAGTACCTCGCACTTATTGTGGGATTTTATGTGTCAGTAGAATGTCAGATAGGCTCCATGAGTAGATGTGACTAACATAAGAAAAAGGGGCTAATGAGTTGAGTTATCTAGATGAGTTGCTTCTATGGTTTGTTATGATGTTTTGTGGGATTGTTTCTGTAGTTTTGTGTCGCTGATTTTGTTTTTTTGGATTTGTTTGTTTGTACATATATTTGGTGGTATTGGTTGGGTGGTATTGGTGGTATTGGTTGGGTGGTATTGGTGGTATTCGTTGGGTGGTATTGGTGTATTGGTTGGGTGGTATTGTATGAGAGTCTGTTGATTGTGTTGTGGGTTAATTGATGATGTAAAAAGTGGTGGTGTAATGACGTGTGTTTATGTTGAGTGAATAAAATTTAAAAAAAATTTAAAAAGCGTTGATGGATCGAGCAATTACAGTCGGATTTGGAGAAAATCAGGTGGTATAGCAGCGTATAGCAGCGTATAAGAGACGTATAACAGACGAACGGCTACGTATATAAAAGCTAATTGATGGCTACTGATTCCTTGACTTTGTACCACATTGCATTAAAAATTCATTCATTCATTCTTTCACTCATTCATATCCTGCCTCCCGGTTTTTCTTTGCACCCTTTTTATAAATGTAAAAGAGACCTTAGTTGCATAGTTTGTTTATCTACAAAGTACAGTTTTGGCAGCTTTGTCAAGTGGTGTTAAGGAAAAGTAAACTTTCACAATATTGATCTTACTGAGGGCACAGGGAAGCATTGTTTACAGCTTGTAACATTCGATTGCTTCAATCTATCAAAATAAAAAAGTCTGACAAAACACCCTATAAATAATCCTGATCTGCCCGAACCCTAAAAAAAAACAGTAAGAATGCCCAGACTTTTATGTGCTCTTTCTCTCCTCTCTCTCTCTAAAATACAGAAAGAGATGATTTTCTTTGTGATTGAGTCGTCCTTGCCTTCAAATTTGACATCACCTCACCCCCCCACTGGAGCTGTCTGGTGATTGGGCGTGATCCCAGCCCCGGTAACCATGGTGACCGCGGCGGTGGAGCACCTGGCGAACGCGACGGCGCTGAAATCCGTGACTCCTGAAGGACGGCGGGGATATTAATAGCGGGAAAAAAAGGGTGCGAGCCGGCGGCGCCCCGCGGAAACGATGACAGCTGTGTCCCAGCCGATGCCTGAAGGACAGGTGTGTGTGTGTGTGTGTGTGTGTGTGACGCCAGGGGCAGACGACAATGTGCGAAAACCGACGGAATGTGATAATGAGGGTTTTCATGAAAAAAAAAAAAAAACGAGGAAAAGTAAGCTGGAACAGACTACTCCACGTGCAGTACTTTCAACTAAGGGAGAGGTGGGAAACTCCGCCTCAAAACCAACGCAATGAATGAGGGGGGAAAGGCCGTTAATGCACAGATGATCATTTGATATGATGAATGAATCTTCGCCATATGCTCGGTGCAGAATACGCGTTCCACGGCGGGTTCTCGCGGTGCCGACGTGACACAGATTTCCGGCGCGGCAGGGGAATGTATATGGGGATACTTTATTTTAAAATAATTGTACGTCTTTAACGTTTCAAGTATTAGCCAGACGGGCCACTGGAGACTACCGCTGGAAGTAATTTAAGATTTTTTCAAATGACGACGTTAAAATTGCGTGACACGAGTGATTACATCTCGGTGGCGGGAACAGTTCAGCGTAAATTGACTGAAATGCCATGTGATTAGTCTATAAATCCCGGAAACCACCTGGGGATTATATTACCGTTATGTAAACTAAGCCGTACTACGCACAAGGAAAGAAAAAGGATTCCAAACGCCAGTCCAGACCTGAATACACTGCAATGTGTCCTGACAGCACACTCATATTAGCATTGGCAGGAAATGCATTGTATTCTTGTCGAGTTTCTTAAGTTGCTTCTTGTTTCGATAACGCATTATTACACCTTGCATGCTTGTGGGTATGCAGGTCGCACATGAAATTCGCCCCAGTGCCGTCACTCACTATAAACATTTCAAGAATATCCGCCTATCAAATATAAAAGTGAAAGATCTGAACGGGCACTTTAAATAATGCATCCCAGCCTGACCTAACGTGGTTTCCCTCCCCATTTTCCGCGAAGCCGTCAGAATTCTCTTATCTGCAGCCTTCTGCTGCCGTTCTCTTTGTAAGGCGGTAAGTTTATGAGCATCCCCTTTCAGCGCGTTTTACACTCACGGGGCTCAAAATAAGAAAAGTCACGTCTCATTTCCTTCAGTATGATTGGAGCCAAAAAGAATAAAACAGAATAAAACAGCGTGAAGAAATAAGACAGAGGAGGAATTTTCCACAGCTAGCACAGGCCGTATATCTGTTTACTCCTGGCCCTGAAGGGAACTTTGTTGTATTTTGCACGTTGATGTCCATTTGGCTCAGGATGGGGGGGGCATGGTGGTGCAGTGGTTAGCACCGTCGCCTCCCAGGAAGAAGGTACCGAGTTCGAATCCCGTGTCCGCGTGGGTTTCCTCCCGAGTACTCCGGTTTCCTCCCACAGTCCAAAGACATGCAGGTTAGGCTAATTGGAGACTCTAAAATTGCCCATAGGTATGAGTGTGTGAGTGAATGGTGTGTGTCCCCTGCAATGGATTGGCGACCTGTCAAGGGTTGTATTCCTGCCTCTCGCCCAATGCATGCTGGGATAAGGTTGGCGACCTGTCAAGGGTGTATTCCTGCCTCTCGCCCAATGCATGCTGGGATAAGGTTGGCGACCTGTCAAGGGTGTATTCTTGCCTCTCGCCCCAATGCATGCAGGTTAAATAATAGATGGGATGAAAGGCTCAGGATGTTTTTGGATAACTGGATAACTGGTTAAATGAGTTGTCTACATTTGTGAAATGCTCTCGCCATAAGTCACGCGTTAATACGTAAGTCAGCCATAAGTCAGCATGTTTTTTTTATTCAGGTACTGTTTTTTAAAGTTATATTTAAGTTTATATTGCAGCGCAACGAGCATGTGGACGGTGCTCTCACGAGACACCCCTATTTAGCTACTGTTGACATTCAACTGAATTGTACGTGACCTTTTCCTTACGTTGAAAATAACACAGAGGCCTACTGTCCGTATTTATTTTCCTGTCGTTGTGAATAAAAGCTGCAGGGAGCGCACTTCTCAAAAAAAAGCGGGAAAAGTCTAATTTTCCACCAAAAGGAAACGTGTGACTTATGGCGAGAACATTCCTGACAGGAAATATTTAACGCGTCCGTGCCGTTAATCCCCGTTTGACGTGGTAAAGCAAGGCCCGGGATGAGCGGGAATCTTCACGGCCGCCACGACGCTTTCCTCGCGAAGCGTCAGATAGCGGTGTCTGTCTCATCTAGAGGCCGCCTCCTAAATGGGTGAAGAGAGCTTGAAGATCATCGTCTGTTATATAAAACTGTCTTTGAAGTCAGGCAGACTAATGTCACACTAAGCCGTCCCTAACATCCCTTCTTTTTTTTCTTCTTCTTTTTCTTTTTTTTTTTAACACGGCTGACCCGTGAAGCTTTCATGAAAATCTTTCCCTCTCCGGTAGCCAGGAATCCTATCACACTTTCTGGGTTTTCCCTAAAGATAAAGGAGACTGTATATAAGCTGTGGCATTAATCACACATTTCGAAGCTTGGGGGTGGGGGGTGGATGGTATGCTCTGAATTCCTGAGATGTTAAATGAAGAGGGTGGGGGGGGGGGGGGGGGGGGGGGGGGGGGGGGGGCATCGTTGTCATGGCTTCCCTACACCCACCCGGCGGGATGAGAGTGAGATGCCCTGTCGCCATGGAAACAAGCAGCCACTGCAGACAGTCAGCTGACGTCCGCTGGGGCCCAACCTTTCAAGCAGTCTCCTTGTTTCCTCCAGCGCAACAGAGAGACAGTCTCCAGTAAGTCCCAGCTATGTTGTTGTCTGCCATGACTTATTTCCTTGTTTTAAAGGAGCAACAGAATTTTTGTTTCACAAGCAACATGATGTTCAGAGCTCTTTCCAAGCAATAAAAATAAATAAACGGAAATGGCGCATTTATACTCATAACGTGTTGACCGTGACACCAACATGTGTGATGTTCTTATGCCATCATTAATCAAGAGATAGTAGGACTTAAGACCATGGGGTTTATCATGGTGTCAATACAACAGAAGCAAACAATCTAATTTGTTTATCTGATACATATGAATGACAGAGGCATGTAAATATACATTTTAATCAGGCACTACTGTGTCCTGCAACACTGGTCGCAATTTATTGCATTTGTGTTTTCCTGTCAAAAAAAAAACATTCCCCGCAATGAGAGTTTTTGTGGTCCAGGTGTTCTTCCTGCGTAGATTTTCTACTTCCTCACAGTGTCCGTTAGCCTCACAGTCCTGGAAGTAAAGACTCTTCATGCACGTCACACGTGTCTGGTGTTGCTGACCTATTAAGACCTACAGACTTCACCCTGGAAGACAATCCCCTGGCATGAAAGCAGCTGGCTCAGAAGTGGATTGTGTTAAATGACGGCGAAACCTCCCGACGTCAGGGTAACAATGCTATCGGTTTGGCCAGGAAGAGATTATGTAACGGTGACAGCGGATGAAATAGAGACCCCCCCCCCCCCCCCAAAAAAAAAGAAAGAAGAAGAGATCGCTTTCATTACACCATCTGTGCTCTGTGAGAAAGGACAAAGTGGACATCAGCGACCATAGAGTTTCCAAGAAAGAAATGTTTTTATTAGAATGTAATTAACTGAACATTCTAATGCTAATGTAACAATCACGACTGGTAAGCAATGGAGTTCTAGAACACTGAAATCTAAAAAATCTACTCTTCAAAGGGATTTATTAAATGTTTTAAGCATTTCTTTTGAGTCTGTTTGTTTCGGAGGACCTTCTGGGGTGCACTGAGATGGTGTGGGGTGGGGAAATGTACCCCGAGAAAAAGTGCTAAGCACGGGGAAAGCCAGTGCAGGAGAGAGGAACTGATTCTAAAGCCACCAAGAGCAAAACTACTCTAACAGAATGAAGAATGACTTCTGTTTCTTGTGAATGACAACATAAAAGCACAATGGTTATCGTTTTAAATAGTTTTGCAATTACTACTGCATACCACTTTCACATAGACACACACAGTCATCCACACACACACACACACACACACACACACACACACATGCTCATGGCGCGTTGTGATTCCCCGTGATAACATCAGAGACAGTTATGTATATGCGAGACCTGTTGTAACCACATGCCAACGAGGAGTGAATGTACAGTATCAGACGGGAACTGGCCAACTGTCGAATCTGCCAGCATAAGTGCCTACCAGAAAACCAGACTGACGGCATTAATGTCCCCGCAAGTTCTGTAAAACCTGTTCTAGGTGGACACCTGCAGATCCATCTGTGTGAATCGCCTTCTGCTTTGATGCACGTTTGTGTGTTGTATGCATGAATGTGTTAATGTGCAGTACAATATTTCCCAAAGAGTCGTGTGGGGGGGGTTGGGGGGCATATAGATGTTTTTTATAGTTCAACACTTGATAGATTTTTTTGGCATAAATTGGTAGCTGATTTTTAAGGTGAACATAGAAGCCAGTCAGGGCTGGGAATCCCCGATACTGTGAAAATGAATGAAGAAAAAAAAGACTGTTGCCAGCGTTGGGGATTATCCATAGCGAACGTCTGATATGTCACTGGATCAACTTGTATTGGGTGGCCGATAAGCTGCTCAAAAGTATTTTATTCTCGAAACGACAATGTTTACCGCGAGTCTGACGAGGCCTTTAAACATCCTTGCAGATTAAACATTTACTCCGGAAAAATGTGACCGGTGTGTGTTTACGCTCGATTTTCCACACACAGGTAGGGTCAATAAGGGGATGCTCATGAATTAGTGAGAGCGGTAACGTCCCACCCCCCCCCCCCTCCCCCTCCCCCCTCCCCCTCCCCCCTCCCGCCTGCCATCGTCTTCGCTCACAACCTCATTCAGAGAGTTCTTGTGTGTCGAAAAGGCTTGCATGAGCACTGTCCTGTACAGGGGACATGGCGAGATCATGTTGCGGTAAGTTTGACGAGCGTAACGCGCACGGCGGTATTCCGTGGGTCTCGTTGGCCGCGCGGGTCAAAGTTCACGCTGAAGGCAACAGCACGTCGATGACGACGACTTCCACGGACAGTATCTTGTTGACTAAATCACTGTATGGAAAAGAGAGATGAGCAGAGATCCAGCGGAAAGGGGTCGATTCACACACCACGTCCTTTAAGCGGAGAAAGGCGTGCTATGTCTTCATCACAACATTTCTCTAATGCCTAAAGATTGAGTCTTTGGTGTATTGTCGCTGTATAGGGACTGTATTTCATAGATTTAGATGGTTTATTTCTTTTAACGCGCCTCCCGTTTTCCATGACTCAAAAGGTATATATATATATATTTTTTTTAATTAATAAAACAGCAGATAAAATAAACAGTAATATTTATGTCGTACCAACGTGCACGAAGACAAGGGTAGCTGTGTGTGTGAGGAAGTGCGTAACAGCGCTCTAAATCATTTTATACGGCCTGTCGCCTGTTTGTAATTTATGAAGGTTGCTTTGCTCACAAGTTTATAAAAGTTTATATGAAAAAGGCCTGACCTTGCAAGGCCTGTTTGATTAACACGCCCAGAACATTTGTGTCAGTGGCTCGCCCCGGTTGCTAGTGGCAGCTGAAAGAATGACGCGGCGTAACCTCGTCATTGTCATTCGTTCCGTCTGTGTACCCAACGGTATCAGGTGACCCACCGAAACAGGTGCGCCCAGGAAGAGAAAGGTCAGGTGTGTACAGTATATACAGTTTCTGATAAGGGCTCAGGTAAACTATTGAGTGTGGGAAAAACGTGTTGTCTTTCAGCGGGTGTGAATAACCTGTTCTAACCATTGTGTCACAAGAAAGGTATCTGTTACTCTTGCAAGGCTACGTGATTTCCGCGGGTTCTCTGCGCACTATAATTCATAACAATATTTTCTTAAGTACTTTTCATTCTGGCTCACGCTTATTTCCAGATGCTGTTGAGACAAAAATTAAAACTTCAGTAGCTGTTTATGTTGAAGCAACATCATAAAGTATATTTTAAATATATTGTGATGGTAATTTTGATATATTTACGATATACTGCAGCATATTCTTTTTTTCCATAAGGGTATTGACACCGTCGAGCGGATTATATAAAAAAAAGTCTTTGTTTGTACCCAAAAGATTTTCCTTTTCAGAATAAGAAGTGCGCAATTTCAGTTTCCCAAAACTATCAGTTTCCAAATGCAGGCACACCCAAACAGAGGTAGACTTACTATGCACACATTAACAATAAGGTAGCATGAACAATGTCATGCTTCCCTTTAAATCAGGTGAAACCATATATCCAGCATATTATCCTACAGGGCAGCCCTGAGAAGAAAGGGGAGGCCATAGGAAACATGCGGCATGAAACAGGATTTTCATACATTTTCTGAAGCATTAAAAATGGATATTTCACACACATTTGAGAAACGGTGCTAGCTGGACGACATTGTTACGGAAGCTACATTGAGGTAAACTAAATGTGTGGGTCGTTTCAAACTTATTTTTCAAAGCAAAATATGCATTATACACATGTACAATACTTCAGGATAAATAGGAGAACCAGGTTGATTTGTTGCATTATCTCTCTTCTCTATATGTACGTATTGCAAGGTTATTGCATGGTTCATGGGTAGCCATTTTGGCTGCGCCAGCAAGTGCGTAAGTATTTATTTGTGTGTAATTTCTCTGGGCTCGTATATGTAGAGTTTCAGCGCTGATCACGCCGGCGGTTCATTCCTTATGCAGTGAGACTAGGCGCATTAAATGTTTTAAGGCTCTGATTAAAACGGTGGCTCGGGCCCAAAGCCTGAGGCATTACATCACCCTGTCTGTGCATTTGGCACTCAGTACTTATGAAATTATGAAACCTGGATTCTGCCAAGGGTCGGGGAAATGTAGGGGAGGGGTGGGAACAAGGGGGCCCACGGACACACCCCAGTATTAAAGGAATGTTTGGGATTGGTCTGGTCATGACTCTTATTGACACTTTTAACATGCCCTTGCTGAAACATGATTGGTTCCCGACTTTCACCACCAATAATTCCAGAGAAGAGAAGGTTCATTCCAGGCCCCAGTGATCTGTGCGAGTCGCTGAGGTTCAACGCTGCTTGGTTGTTAGTTTAGGCGGATGTTTGCTGTCACTCATCTTAAAACCCTCC
>CM056379.1:111940777-112008889 GCA_029718625.1 Synaphobranchus kaupii | reverse complement strand
AGAAAAAAAAAAACAAGAGAAAGAGAGAGATTTCTCCTGCTATGAGAAAGAGAGAGATAAAGAGAGAGAGAGATAAGGAGAGAGAGGGGAGAGCAAGGGAGAGAGGGAAGGAAAAAAAACTCCTAAAGCAGATGAAAGAAATGAAGGAGGGATAACAAGAGGAATAAAATTATATTTTTATTAGTGTCTGAACGTTTCATGTTTTTTTTTTTTTTTTGTTGTGTTTTGTATTTAGGTCAAGCGGCTGCTCCCTGCGCTTGGCAGGGGATGCTATCAATCATCGACACGCTGGTCCCAGAGGATCTACGGTCCCTTTTCGGCCATCGCATGCTAAATACAGGACACGAGGGGCGTTAATAACAGATCGGTAAAGGAATAAGCGCTCAGTGCTTCTGTTACATTGTAACAGGCTTTCGCTCGCTTGCCCCTTACTGGTTCGAGGAGGGGTGGGGGCCTTAACACCCCCAGCGCGAGCGTTAAAATAAGTCCGTTAATGTCTGGGGAAATATTAGTTACAGTCTGTCACCATTACCGCATTTTTTCACATTTGGTTATCTCTGAAGTGGCACCATTCTTTGGCATAGCGCCAGACAAGCTAAGCTTTGTTTTGTTTGTTATTTATATCAATACACTAATTATTAGGTATTTATCTACCTGCTGTCTGTATGCCTACCTGTCTGGGTTCTTGTGAGGCGTTAACTCCATTTCACGTCAGTCAATTCAGGAAATTAACAATGTTCTACTAGTATTTTTAAATTAACTTCAATTAATTAAGTGGAATTAAAATTTCAATTGAATTGAACTGAAACTGTGGCTGTGTCCGAATACGACCCCTACACCCTTTTGAGGGTGCACTTCGTCAAAAAGCTTTTGAGTGGGCGACTTTTTTCTCACAAATGGGGGCACTTAAAATACCAGGATGAAACCCTTATTTCCGGGGTTTTGTTGAGGGAATTCAGGAGCACACTCATCTGCAGAACTGTGCACTCATCTGACTATTTCAGTAAGTAACCCGGAAGTAAAAACGTAAAATAGAGCATATATGCATATCTATGGTACAAGAGTGGGTCATATTACGAATTACTCTTTTATTTTTGTTAATTCTATGTTCATTCATAATCTACACGTTGTAACAATCGTCATATATTAACTGATTGATATTCTCAATAAAAAAATTTTTTTTTTTAAAAACAAACAATATATATAGATATATATATATATATTGCAAACTACTTCCTCACTAGTATGGAAAAGAGTTTTGCGGGATTTCTTTCGCACACTGCTTGCAATGTGGGACAGGGCACATAGTAGACAGGGGTATGAGTGGACACGGGACAGTGGACAGGGAACAGGGGTCGCATTCGGACACAGCCAGAGTTGAGCTCCAACCCTGCTCACTACACCCAATCTCGAGTACTAGCCACAGGAAGTGGTGCACAAGCTGTGATGTAATTGTGAGTGGTGTTGCACATTAGCTTGGGCTGTCCATCAGCACAGAGGAATCTGGGAATCGGGAATAATTCCCAAATTTCTGCACACTGTCAGTACCCGCCCGTCGGGACTGGACAGCAGGTATTCCACATCTATAAGACTGGTCAGGCTCACCGGACTCCCTCTAATTGGACAATGAATCACCCTGAATCCTACAGGAGCATTTTGCAACCTCAGTTCACACAAGGATGCTAGTTACAGAGGAACAGAGCCAGTATTACTCATCTTTAAACATGTTATTAACAAACCAGGTCCAGGGACAAACTGTTATTTAACTCTTTAGATATCTCTAAAGCTCTGCCAGCTAACTGGGCGAGGGATTGTGCCACATGGTCTTCAGTTTTTAACAGAAACATCTATTTTCCCCAACGTTCAGAACAAAATTCTTATTTTGATTATGATTTGATTCTGTGTTTTGGTTAGTAACATGTTTTGCTGAAAATTATTTGCATGAGCGTTTATACATGTTTACCAGCATTTCAAAGATTTAATTATTTTTTAAAAAGTATTGGTCTGGTAATTAATCACAAATCAAATGCGTACCTCTCCAATACCTTTAAGAGGGGACCACTTGGAATGGTGTTGACCAGAAGTGGTCATCATAAGAACGGGAAGTGATGTCATAAAGGGGGGGTCAGGGGTAAGAGAAAGAAAGTTCTATACTTACAAGGCCCTGAAAGACGAATCCATCACATGATGTTTTCCACTGGTCTCATTACCAAGTCGGTAATGTGTGTGGCAGAGACGGGAAGGCCTCATTCAACATCAAAGGAAGAGCAACCAGATGCCACCTGAAACTCTGACGGAGATCAAGCTAAATGTGTCTCACCGCCACCGGCGCTGCTAGCCAAGGCTCCAAAAGTAATTGAGGCTTCCAGTTAGACTGTACACATCCGTCCTCACAGCCCGATTGATCTACAGCCCGTCTTTAGACTCTAAATAACCCCCTTCCTGCTGCCTTTTCCATGAGGGATAACAGACAACCCCAATTTCACTTCAGGACAAACGGGTAACTGCAGGAAATGGTGCTCCATGGCCCACCTCTGTTACAGGCCCCCGGGTCAAATAATAACTCTTATTCATTTAGACACAAGTAAAATTCCTGAGAATTGATGATGATTTTTAAAAAGACGCATCAATCTTCACCAGTATTCACAAGAAAATTCTTCTTTCATACAACAGCAAGATCTGGTTAAGTGCCATGATTGGATGAAATTACATTAGGATTATGGAGGGACATTTTCCAATTTTATCAGTACCTAAACAGTTAAATTATGCACCATTTATAATTTATTATTTAAGCATTTATTCATTTGAAAACATATTTGACCTAGACCTTGTTTCACACACACACACACACACACACACACACACACACACACACACACACACACACACACACGCACACGCACACGCACACGCACACACACACACACACACACACTGAGATAAGTTGAGCAGACACACCCCTCTAAGCCGAGCCAGTACCAATGAAATAAATCTTGTGATTGTGATTATGAAATACCGCCAGGCCCCTTTTAATCAATGATGTATTTTGTGTTCCGGAGGATGAATGAGTTTTTTTTTTTTTTTTGTTCCATTTTTGTTTCAGGGAAAGCGGTGACCTGGTTTCCCCTGGCAGGTCTAAAATTATCCAGCAATATAGCCATATGTGGATCAGAGGACGAGTCTTCTATTGGCTCCGGCAGACGCAGGGGACAAATTCATTCCGCACACATCGTTCTCTCTGAGAGAAACTATTATGTCGTGAGTCTCTGCTTTTAGATTCACGCGACTAAACTCGTCAGCGTGAAATATGACCATCTTTAATGTTTTATCCTAAGGCAACCGTAATTGTACATTCGCCGCACTTACATTAAACGACACAGAGATCATGCTGAGGATTACACATGTATTCATATACAAGATACATGTACATATCTGATCTGCACTTTCCCAGAACAGTAGATCACCGGGAAAAAAATGTCAGAATAAATTAAAGACATCCTGCTCAATAATGAAAGGGAGTCTTCTTTTCTGCCTGTATGCATGATACAGTCTGTGGCAGTTAAATATTATCTTTCTCCGCTCCTATCAATCTCAGATCATCCAGCATCGACATAATGGCAAAAACACAAGCAGCGCAAGTCAAGAGAAAGGTTACTTTGGCGACTGTCATTTTGTTCAAGGCGGTTGTCGTTATCTCACACTGCTGTCCTTGTTTTTTTTACATTTTCTTCACTCAGTTTAAAGACACGGCACATCCCTCTTTCATTGACCAAACATGCAATCGTTCTTTCCCTCCAGTGCCCTCGCGACCCGCCCCTGCGCTGTGATCGTCTTGACGCTCTCAAAAGCAGCACGTGGACGGAATTTTGATTTCAGCTGGAAGGCTAGCACCTGCCTGGCTGTTATCTTCCGGGTTTCTTTAGTCCTGGAAAGATTCCAACGTTTCCCCGACACCCAAGACGTTGGGCGAAGACACCGTAGTTTTTTTTTAGGCGTTTTTTGCTAAATAAATAAATTCTACCTACTTATTTTTATTCCATTTACCAAAGTAGTTTCATGGTTTCCCTTATGGAAATGTAATATACTGCAGTATATTTTAAATATATTGTAAAGATAATTTTGATATATTTACAATATACTGCAGTATATTCTTTTTCCATAAGGGTTGGTCACAAGGACGGGATTGAACCAACTTTATTAGTAGTTTATTTCAAAAATGTGGAAAAATTTACATTTGACAAGGTTTGTTCAGGACATCAACAATTAGCTGTTCCCATCAGCCTTGCACTGCACCCCCCCCCCCCCCCCCCCCCCCAGAAGACAGGGCGGATTGCTGTAGCTTCAGTGGCCCCCACCACGCCGGGCCCGTGTGACAGTAGACCGTTTCTATTTCTCTCCTACCGCCCAGCATGTCTCACACCCCCACTCTGGCTCACCTCCACTCACACAAACCTCGCAAAGCTGCAATTATGCCATTAGACCGTGATGAATGCAATGACTACCGCGGATCTTAGCGTCTTTAAACATTTGACTGAGGGGATTTTCCAGGATCTGAAGAATTTCTGTCTGTGCATGCCTGAGAGCTGACGGTTTACCCCCTTTAGCCAGCCGGCTGTAAGAGACACTGAGTACACAGGGAACGGTCCCCCTGCAGGAGGCCAAGGGCATTCAGTCCTGTCCAAGGAGGGCTGGTGTCCCCTATGGAAAAAGAATATGCTGCAGTATATTGTAAATATATCAAAATTATCTTCACAATATATTTAAAATATACTTCAGTATATTACATTTCCATATGGGGTGGGTGCAATTATTTTGGCTCAAACCGAGCACTAAAACAAACCGAATCCACTAATCGGGCTGGAATCCAATCAACGTGTGCGATTAACTTTTTTCCTTTTTTTGAAGTAATATTTTTAGGGCTTTGTTGGACAGACTCAAACCACCGACGTTACGGCTCGCAATGAGCGCGTGGACGGTGCTTGACAGACATTACGGCTCGCAATGAGCGTGTGGACGGTGCTCGACAGACGTGACGGCTCGCAATGAGCGTGTGGGCGGTGCTCGACAGACGTGACGGCTCGCAATGAGCGTGTGGACGGTGCTCGACAGACGTGACGGCTCGCAATGAGCATGTGGACGGTGCTCGACAGACGTTACGGCTCGCAGTGAGCGTGTGGACGGCGCTCGACAGGCTACGCCGCCGAGACACAACCCCCCATGTGTAACTTTCACTAACAATTAAAAGCAAACGATCGCCAAAACTAACTTGTTCAAACGGAGTTTGCGAAGAAAAGCAGCACTTGCATTTGCCTGTATGTGCTGACGGAATAGCCTTAGCTACGCGAGAAAGATCTACGAGGGATGTATTCTTGCTGTAATCTCTTCAATTGGAGGAGACATTTGGGAGCGAGTAGTTTAGTGTTGTAGTGTAGTAAAGTGCCGCTGTTTTTACTTAAAGAGCAGGCCCATCCACCTCTTTCGGAGAGGGAAACCCCCAAACGGCATCTGCGCCCCTATCAGACATGATGGGGGACGCAACAGAGGAAACGTTTCTGCTGAAGAACATTAAAGCCTTCTCCGGAAAACCCCTGAATCATTGAACCAGATGCACACCTAATGAGAAACGTTTCCCTCCTTTTCCGCAAAAACGTAGCCTCCCGCTAACAAGACTGTGCTGAATGAATGGCTTTTGGTATAAATGCCCAGCCAGGCTAGCAGCAAATTAATCAACATTGAGAAGCCAAAATGGCTCTGTGCTGCTCTACAGACCAAGGTTTTGCTGCTCCTTTTGCATGATGACAAAGATAAGAGATTTGACTAGATTCTTTTTTTGTTTTGGGTTTTTTCCTTTCGGAAATTGCCATTCCTAGCCTACGCCTAGCTGCTAGATATTTACCGACTGTGTGGGGCTGTGCTTTGCAATGTTATATTAAGGCTAAAAAACCCAGCTCACATTGCATTACATTACAATCACTTAGTGCGGGAATATGGGCAGGGTTTCTGCTATTCTGATTGCAGTGGAAAGCTCATCCCTTACCTTGTTTGTTGCTCCAGCATGACTGACCCCTCAACATAATGAATGGGGGTAAATAGATGGAATTCAGAGCGTAATGCATATTACCCCCCTCTCTGGGGGGGTTATAAAACACAGTGAATATAATATAAGGGGGCTGTGAATGGCTTTGAAAAAAAGGAGGGGGGGGGGGGGTGTCTGTGACTTCATATTTCCACGTGACCGTGAGATAAACAGACAGCAATTTAACCGCAATTAGCAAACATTTACAAGGAAATTGCAAGAAAAGTTAAATCTATTTAAGATATTTTACGTTACTGCCATTTATGAGACAGCCTTATCCAGAGCGACCTACAATGCAAACAGAAGAGCAAAGATCAGAGGTCAAAGTGCAGTAATTCTCAAAGATAAAAAACACATACACTACTCACAAAAAGTTAGGGATATTTGGCTTTCGGGTGAAATTTATGGAAAATGTAAGTTCACGCTACAGTGATATTATACGTATCATGAAAGTAGGGCATTTAAGTAGAAGCATGCAATGGTGATTTCCTCATCTCAAACAATTTATTGAAACAAAAGCCAACAACAGTGGTGGGTATACCACAACAAAAATGTCAATGTCTCAATAACTTGTCATGTGCCCTTGAGTATCAATTACAGCTTGACAACGACGTCTCATGCTGTTCACAAGTCGACTTATTGTCTGCTGAGGCATGGCATCCCACTCTTCTTGAAGGGCGGCCCTCAGGTCATTGAGGTTCTGGGGTACAGAGTTACGAGCCTCTACACGGTGAGTCAGCTGATCCCATAGGTTTTCTATGGGATTCAGGTCTGGAGAAAGTGCAGGCCACTCCATTTGAGGTACCCCAGTCTCCAGCAGCCTTTCCCTAATGATGCGACCTCGATGAGCTAGAGCATTTTCGTCCATGAAGATGAAATTAGGCCTGTGTTGTTCATGCAGGGGCACAATGACTGGATTAATGATGTTATTCAGGTAGTATGGGCTTGTCACTGTACCATTCACAAAGTGTAGGGCAGTTCTGTATTGACTAGACACACCTGCCCACACTGTAACACCGCCACCACCAAAGGGTCGTCTGGTGACAACAGTGGCTGATGCATAGCGCTCTCCTTGACGTCTCCAACATCGTTGGCGGCCATCATTTCTGCTCAACGTGAATCGACTTTCATCAGAGAACAGCACTGAGGCCCACTGGTCCCCTCGTCCAGCGTAAATGCTCCCTGGCCCATGCAAGACGATGACGCCTGTGCCTGGTGGTGTGGTCAGGTACCCTTGCAGGTCGTCTAGCACGCAGACCACGCTGATGTAAACGGTTTCGAATGGTCTGACGTGACACTTGGGTGCCTCCCACCTCCCCTTAAATGTGCCTGGAGTTGAGTGGCATTCATCATCCGGTTCCGCAGGGCACTGTTCACAATGAAGCGGTCATCAGTGTGGGATGTGGCCAACGGACGTCCACTTCTATGCCTTTCTGTGACTCTTCCAGTCTCTCTGTATCTCTGTTGCAACCTGCTGATGACACTCTGTGACACTCTAAGCTCAGTGGCCACTTCCCTCTGAGAACATCCTGTTTGAAGCCTCGCAATGGCGAGGTACTGTTGATCAATTGTTAGGTGTCGTCTTGGTCTCATGATGTCAAAATGTGAACAGCATGATGAAGAGGACTGTTTAAATACCAATTCTAATTGAACCAGGAAATTTATTGGTCGATTCATGGATCAAACACCTGTTGTGAATTTTGCCGTTCAGCTCCTTGTTAGAGAACAGCAAGTTGTGCAAAAAGTACTGAAACATTGAATAGTTGGACATGTGCATTCAAAAGTTTAGAGAAGGTCAAATTAATTTCACCTGTAAAGGTTATAGTGCATTTTAGGTTCATCCTGAAATTTCACCCGAAAGCCGAATATCCCTAACTTTTTGTGAGTAGTGTATGTACGTATATAACAAAAGATAAATTGTTTATTATGGTCATGAATTTCCACATAACTGTGCAAAAAGTATGATCATACATGAGCATTGAAGGAGCAGATTCACTTTGGCGTGAACACACGATCATGCGTTTACCTTCGCTACATCTGCTAGCACACTGCCCCAACTTTGAACAACATCCCAACATTCCAACGTTGGCAGTTGCATTTAGAATGTTGGGGAAAATAACTGTCAAGTTGCACACTGCCCAGACAAACTAACAGGATTCCTACTAGTAGCCTAGCTTATTCCGTCACATTTGTCATATGAAGACAAAAAAAACTTTGGCGAACAACCGCCAACATGCACCGCACACCGAACAGACAGTGTGTAAGTGGCTTGACATTCAGTTAATGACCCGGTGACAACATTTCTACGCAACTTTTCTATTGACCCAGAATGTGCACACATGAGGAGGAGTATGGATCTGGGAGGACTTTGTCTCCATAACAACTGATTGTAGCTCGACCTTCAGACGGAGGCCAGGACATGTTACCTCGCTTTTTATTGCCCGCTGTTGATTGGATGGTCTGGGGGAGTCGCCTCTTTCCACGCACCCCCTTTTCCGCACTGATAAACGCTTCGTAATATATCAGCAAAGTCAAAGACAAGATTTCGCAAGTTAGGAAAACTCTCGGACCGTCCGTCCTCGCGGGCGGGGGAAAAACAAAAAGGCCTGCCTGGCCCGGCTTTACGTTCGCAGCGTGGTAAACAAGGCGGTAAATCTAACCTAAATCACTGTAAATAAAGTATTTCCAAGGGCAGAGCTGCTTTCCTGGTGGCATCTCCATGGGAACAGAACTTCGCTGTTTGGAGAGTTCAAGTACAGTGAGCTTGATAAGTGGTTTGTGGATGTGGCAACGGGAGAGTCCTGTAATTATTCAAGTGACTAGCCAGGTGATGGCATTAACATTTCATTAAAAAAAACAAAACCCTCATAAACCTTTCTGCAAAAGACACCAACAACAGCTAGCAATCTAGACTGCATAGTTGTAATTAAAGTCTTGCCAGGTTTGAAAGCTCGGCGAAGATGTTATTGTAAATTAATATTCATATCTGGCAGCGATGCAAGGAGCTGCGTATATAATCAGTTCAGTCCCAGAAAATGGGTGCTTATATAACCGCCACCTGACTAGAAATGTTCATCCAACTTTAGGCAACGCACTCTCCTACTAGTGAAGACAAAGCCAACAAACAAAATCATGGTTGCCTCATTCGTTTGGTTTAAAAAATAGAAACAGCTTCTCAGCTGTATAAGACTGAAGAACGCAGTCACGGAGGAACGCTTCGCGTTATGAGTTTGATGTCATCTGGGGCCATGGCTACCAGCCTCCTCCTTCTAATGAAAAAAAAAAAAAAAAAAGCCACAAGTTCAAAGGCCTACTTTGGTTTAACGGCAGAAGACATTGCGCAAGGCAAATCAAACACTGCAACCTGAATGGCGGCTGTTACACATTAACAAATGAGGTCACGGAAGTTATGTTTTTAATTATTTATTTCTTCTTCAGAAAGAGTAGCAGCAACAGCAACCCAACGTTCCAATGTCTAACCGTGGGATGTGTAATTACAAAGTTACGTTTATACATCTGAGGGAGGCAGCATAAGCTTCTCAAACAACGCAGAAAAATCCTTCTTCTCGCTGGCGAGGAGCGATTCCACAGTTAATTTGTCCTTGCGGTGGCTGGCACACGGGCCAGGAAGGATGTGAAATATCTACTGAAGATCATTCTCCCCTAAAAAGGGATGCCAGTTTCAAACTGTAAGTCCAACACAGGAAAAAAAATTGAGCCTCTGCACAAAACCCAACTTGGAAAAGACTTCACAAAATAAAAGGGAATAATCCACCCCTATGTAGCAATATATAGTCTGCTGCCAGGTCTCAGTCACTCTAATTAAAGTTCTTATTTAAAAGCAATGCATCAAGGGAAATATGAAAGACAAAGAATAAATTGACTGAGCTCATACTTAAAGCATTTTTTTGCCTAAGAACTATTGAAATAAATATATTTCTGATCTTTATTTTACTTTTCTGGAGCTTTAACATTTAAGAGTCAAGCAAATGAGTTAACTATTGAAAGCGTTATAAATATTTAATTAGAAAATAAATACATGCAAGTTTCATTTTTTTTAAATTATTATTAGAGGTTATCAGTGAGGACGGCTACGCTTGGATGTATACTTTTATGTTTGTTCCATTTAGCTGAAACCGACTTAACTTGAGGATGGCGTGGCTAACAGAGTTTCAAAAGTGCTATCATAAGGCTTGTTTTGCATGAAGAGACAACTTGTCCCACTATATGTCAGGGTCACTGTGTACTTGACCATGGCCCGAGTGATTACTAGTGATTGTTGATCTCAGGTATTCAAACTTGATAAGAACACACTGCGGTAAAACATCTTGTGCAACAACTTGGCTTCGTGAATTAATCCACCGTATGGCCATAGGTTTTATATTTACACTGCACTCCGAAATGCTGGGTCATTGTACTTTGCACTGATTTTCTGAGAAAGACATGCTTGCAAACTGCAGACGTTTTGCTTTAGTTGTTATTGATTGCCTATGCCTCTACTTTCATTGATATTTCCAGGTCCTGTGCTCTCCTGCCACGGCTGGGCAATAAAACACCAGGACACGGCCCATTAGACAACCGATGTTCCCTGCAAACAGATTGACACGGCACATCCAGATACCTTCTGTTTACTGTACAAAAAATACTGTAACCAAGCAACAGAGTCGCAGTGCGTGACGCTCCGCAATAGTTCAAAGAGTGTGCGATAACTATATTTGGTTCAACATAGCCCCCCTTTCCCGATAAAGGCTTCAAGTCAACAGAACACAAATTCCTTTCTTGGACTTAGAAGCCGGAGATTAATGGCGGCCGAGTCTCGTCTGTTTTCCGTCTAATTATAGTGAGTGCAGCTGGTGATATTCCGCGCCCCTCCCCCGCGCGTTCTTCTCGCTTTTGCCGTGTGACTGTAGCAAAGCGGCCCTGGAATGTAGAAAGACTCCGAGACCGCGGGCGCGCATTAACGCATCGAGAACCGAGAGCCTGCCGGTTTTCCAAAGAACCGGGGGGCGAAGGTTGCAAATCGCTGACGTGGCGATTCATTCATTGTGCACATGCAACATGTTCGCCTGCCACCAATCTTGTTTTTTTTTTTGTTTTTTTTTATCGCACCGGGTGGATGTTATATCGGGTCGGTGACCTTCTGGAACACTACTCTGCAGTAACCTTCTGCCAGACTTCTTTTCCCCCTGATAGAATTATTTTCAGATAACAAACAAAACGTCTGGAAAATTATTAGGCTAACCCTTTGCGAAGAATTGAAAACAATGTATTAATGTAGTGATAGCCACAAAGACACAATCAAACCATAGAGGAAAACTGAATAAACAAACACACTCTATACATTCTATAAAACAAAAATTTAAATTTTAAACGAATTTACCACACAGTGCTCCATACATGGTGTTAGTATTTTGCACCAGTGTTGAAATATTGGTGAAGTTACCCTATTCACAGTGTGTTTGTTGGCTACGATCATGCCATGCTCACTGGTACTTTGGAAAGTAACAGCACACACAACTGTGTAAATATCTTTCAGGCCAAATATTGACATGCTAAGAATATGAGTTGAAGTGTATGCTTCAAGTGGGCAGGACACAGAAGGTCTGAATAATGTTCTCCTTTCATAGAAGACCCGAGTCATTAGTCAATTTATTATTTTTTTAAATGTCTGAGTCAATAGGAATAATAAATAAATGTAAGGTTAGTCTTGTTTTCATGTATTTTGTTAAGTTACATACATTAAGGGCATTTTGTGCTTAAGTGAACTGTGAACATTCTGGCGTATTGAGTATGTGTTGTTTGTGAAGGGATTTAACAGTGTAATCATAGAATTATGTAGGGTTCCAAATGCAGCCTTGACAAGCAGGAAACTCCTTACTGCTCCTAAGAATTAAGGCAATGGCTCTGTGCTGGGCCTGATTCGCTGGTTGTGATACTCAATCAGGAAATATCAGAGACTTAAAGCATATAATCAAATAACATTTAGATTTTACAATAAGGTAAATATATGGATCCATCATAGTTCTAATTTTCATAATGTAATAAACTAGAACTACCACAAACTGCTCACATTATTATAGAATCAGTTATCATTATTATTATAACCTTTGCTACTACCCCCATCACCAGTTGCCAGTTTTCCTGATTGCCCCTGTGTGTGTGTGTGTGTGTGTGTGTGTGTGTGTGTGTGTGTGTGTGTGTCTGTCTGTCTGAACAGCATAAATAAAAACAAAAGTTGCGGACAGTTTGTTGAAACATTTCTTATGCTGAGACAGAAAACGCATATAAAGGTTGCTATGACAACAGTTAAGGCTGGGGAAAAGAATGTAGACCATAAACTAACCATTTAAGATGTTGTCGTTAGAATAATAATAATAATTATTATTATTATTATTATTATAACTTGGCAGGACCTTGGAAGATTACCATTCAAAAAGACTCCTTATTATCCAGACTCATTAAGCTCTTCCAGCCTCCATCTTATCCGGTCATAAAAGATCAGTGTACTAAAATAAAATAAAATTTTTAAAAAACTGGAATGGAACGGCAACAGAGGGTTAAAAAAAAAAACAGCAGCTGTGAAAGCACACAAAAGAGAGAGAGAAAAAAGGGCCCATGATCCTCTCTGTCCACGCAACGTAACTTGAGTGGGATCTATTAATCTCTGACGGCTGGCTTGGCTTTTTTTTTCTCCCTCCTCCCTCCTTTCTGGAGGTGTTGAGTTTCGGTGACAGAAGAAAAGGAACACAGTCTTTTGCTCGGCTGGAATTTAAAGCAGTGGCATGCCCCCCCCTCCCCAAACCCCCAAACCCCCAAACAAAGTGAACACTCAGATCCTTTCAGATGAGATGGGGAGGGGTCTGTACCGTGCTAATTTAATACTTACCCCTGTTGCCCGTTTCACGTTTAGGCCCACAATGGGCTGCACTCACTACGCTCTGCTTCTCAAGTAAAAACGTCTCCGCTAACAGGGGGCACCTAGAGCACCCCGAAACAAATCCAGCGCACTGGGAGGCCGTTTGGTTGCCATGACGATGCAGCACGCCGGCCAACTGACGTTTACTCGCTGCAGGGTTGTAACTGAACAGAAAAACAATGTTGCATAATGCACAAAATCCGTATGCACAGCCCAAGCAGCCATCTTGGCTCAGGCCGAGGCTGAGAAGGAATCTGAAATTAAATTCAAATGTACTTCAATTTCCTACTCTAACACTTACAAAAAAAAAACACACAAGATTTGTTTTAAACTTTTGTCTCAATCAACATGAATTAGAGGCATAGCATGCCAACCATCTAAACCTAAACAATTACCCAAAAGCTATTTTTTTAAAAAGGCTAAAAAGCAAACAAAAAAATAAATAAACAGTTAAGTTACTGCTTAAATATCAAAAGGGCATTAATCAAGTTATTAATTTAATGTCACTCTTCCTTTAGAATAATGATAACGGCTTCCTGTGATTTATGGCCATGAAGGGGTTAAGAAAGCAAACTAGGCCTGAGGGGTTAGCGCATGTGAACATTGGTAAAACACCGGCTCCATTCATTTCCATGTGCTGTATAATCAACCTTGAACAGCAGAGACGTTGTGTATGGTGCTCTATTCCTGCACAGTGATGGGGGGGGGGGGGGGTATGACACAGGAATGACACAGGAATTCCATGGATGTGCACGTGATCAGTCAGGTTTTTTTTTTTTTTTTAAATATTATTTCTCAATGATGCCGTTTTAAGCAGGAACTCAGGTCTGACTACTCCCAAAACCATTCAGCGCATTCCAAAGTATTGTGACCAAGACACAGGTCATCATAAACGCGTTTGGGAACTAACACAGGTCATCATAAACGCACTTGGGAACTAACACAGGTCATCATAAACGCGTTTGGGAACTAAAACGGCTTTGTTTTTTTAATTGAAAAAGGGGTAGTTTAGATGGAACTGAAGACACAATTATTTGAACAGTGGCGTTAGTTTACCTCATCTATAAAGTTCCACTAAATCTCTTATCCAATTACCTCTTGATTAATAAATAATGTTAAATTATTTTTAAAGGGTCATATCTATTTTGTCTGCATCTACCATCTAATCTTGTATTTTTATTGAATTTTCTTTTCCAAACTCGATAATTAAAATAACTGCATGCGTACTCCTTATGCTTCTTCATTGCTCATAAAATACTTAATCAAAAATGCCCAGCGTACATCACAGGCTCGAAATTGCTGCATTGGCCTGGTTTATTTTAAAAAAAACACCTTACTCTGCATATCCTTGTCAGTGACATCCATTAAAAGTCTGACAGCTGAAGTAAGCAAAAAAAATTTCCAGGGATAGTGACCATTTCACAACATCACTCACTCACAATATTTTTGCAAAGTAATTTTTGTTTGCATGGTATCTCATGCTTTTATGGTTTGCAAAAGAGTGTTTGGGGTGGAGGGGGGTGGTGGAATCTTTAAATATATGTTGGTCTGGCTGTGAAGTTCTGGCTTGAAAAACTGCAAGGCTCGTCATGAAAACAAAAGCAGACTGCTGGTGGAATTCTGAAGCTATTCTTTGGCCATGTCTGTCGCTACACTGCATTCCGCTTGGAATTCTTAACTATCACAAATCCTTTCCTACCGAATAAACCGCACATGATTTGACATGGCTGGTAGGCTCTCTAAACAACTTTTTATTTATTTTTTAAAGCTGTTGGGAGGGGGGGCATGGAATGACTAACTGTTTGAGCTAAGCTACTCCACCGATATCTGACTCAAAACTCTTACCTATGAGCAGAGAGGGAAAACTATTACATCACTGTAGCTTACCCTCGGTTATGAGTGACTAAAGTCAACTGGTAACCTGATAAGAATCTAAAAAAGCCAAGTAAAGGAAGAGAGGGGGATGTGGGAGCACTGTGTAGCCTACTTACAACACAAACCTATTCAGGCTTTCTTCAAAAAAAGAACTATTAAGTCCTTGAATGTTTTATACATTCATCGTTCATAGAGCATATTCACAAAGCAGTATCTACTAATACTGACTGAAAATAACAGGTCAAACCTGGAACCACAGACCTGTAGAGCCAGAGCGCTGATGTACGGATTATTTGCATGAACCACCCGTCAACACCCGCTCCCCACCACCACGGTTTTAGAATGTAAAACGCAAAAAAAAAGTTACGCAAGACTGAAGTCATGACAAATGACCTTTGTGAGCAAGTTGAGGCGTTAGCGGTGCATGCTAAGTGTTGACGCCTCAAGGTCAGTTTTGACCCTGCTCATTTTACCACTTATCCCGACCATTCTCCCTTTGCATGCAGTCCCACGCTAAAACCGATTGCATCACCTAACACCGTGATTAACTATGAGGACACAGCCGACCTGCCACTTCACCAGATGCACAAGAAAATAAGCAATCACAGACACTTAGTAAGTTATTATTACAAGGTCAGAAATTGTATTTGGCATTTTTTTTTTTCTTTCTTTTTTTTTTTTTTTTAAACAAGTGCATAACAAGTACAAGTACAGCTAGAAGCCTTTTTCAGTTTAGCCAAGTGCTCATAGAGTAGCATTAGTCACATTCTATGTTTAACAGGAACTGCCACCAGACCTAAAAAGTACATCGATAAATTTGCCTTTTTTAACATCAACAAAAAGGGGAAAAAAAAAAAAGTAGTCCATTATAATGAGTACATACCTTTATCTTCAAAAATATAGAAACACAATGTATTCAAAAATCAAAAATTATACAGCCATGTTTTTTTTTTGTTGTTTTTTTTTGTTTTTAACGAAGTGTATACTTCCCTTCGGTCCAATATGTACAAGTCCGTTTCAGTTCTTTTATCTGTTTGTTTGTTTGGATGGTATGCGTGTAATTTATATGTATATATATATATATATATATATGTTGTTTTTTTTTTGTTTGTTTAAAAAAAAAAAAATTGAAAATAAAATCAAGGGTCCCTCTCCTTTTTTACTTTGACGTCCCCCGCCAAAATGGTGGCTATCTCGCCTTGCATAAAGGCCCAGGGTACGTTGGAGCCCACCAGGGGACACTTCTCCCCGCTGGGACAGTACACTTCCCCCGTGGCCCCCTGTTGCTTTATGCTCTCCCTGGAGCACGGGAAGCAGAACTTGTGGGACGGTACTGAGGGGCACTGGACGAAATGCGTGTCCTCCAGGCGCTCGTGGCAGAGAGTGCAGCACAGCGGGACGCTGTTGGGGACGGAAGAGTCCGGAATGCTTTGCGGGGCCCCCTGATCCAGGCCCGGCACGTGAGGGGTACCCCCTCCCATCCCCACAGGGCCCTCCCGATGGGGCAGTCTCCGCTGGCCCATCGAGGACGGGGACAGGGGGCTGCTGCTGTTTCGGCGGGTGGTCGAGTGCACCTGGATGGCGTCCTTCGGGGAGCTGTTGCCCCCGGCGTTGTCGGCGGCCATTATGAGCGCCGCCATAGGGGACTGGCCGTTCTGCGCCGCCTCGCCCGGCGGGGACGTGCGGGAGTGCGGCGATATCGTGGAGGGCGGCGTGGGGAAGTTTGGGGGTGCCCCGGACGGAGGCATCTTCAGGACCTCAGCAGGAGGCAGTAGCCACGCCTGGCCCCCCTCCCCGTTAAGCTTGGCCGGGATGCCCTCGCTGTCGGGCTCTGGAGAAGCTTTTCTCTTCATGTTACGAGGGTGCTTTCCTCTCTCTGGGGGGGGGGGGGGGGGGGGGGGGGGTGGAGGGAGGGAGAGGGGGGGGGAATTTAAGAGGGTTAAGGCAACATGTAAGCTCAGTGTTTTTTTGGAGCTACAAAAACTGCACTGCTGGTCATAAATACAGGCGCACTACACTCTTAAAATGCCACGGTGACTTAACACTGCAACGTTTGTTTTGCAGACACGCTAATCCAGAGCGAGTGACACACAGTGCGAGAAAGCCAGAGACAAGTGCACACGAGTTACGCGAGCAAACAGCAATGCACCCACAATTCACAAATGCTCAAGTTTTCTGGTAGTTTTTGTTTTAAAGTAAGCAGAACTGAAAAGAAAAATGCAGATGCATTCAAATCTACCAAACAACAACAAAATAAACAGAAGTTCCTCTGTGCACATTTTTGCAGCTGCAGCAGTGGGCTGACTCATGCTGTAAGATTGACACCCTTGTCTCTTGCTTACTAATAGCTATACATTACATGTATTTATTCACTTTTTATTTTTTTATTTTACCTGATTTGGAGATTGTGGCGCTGGGTTCATACCCCATCACTCTCTGTTGCATGGCCGTGTGGTCTTTCTTGTACCTGTTGTCGAAAGTGTGCAGCGCCATTAGGTCTCTGACCGTTTTCCCCTTGTTCATCCACTCGTCAGCCCGCTTGTGACTGTCGCTGAGTTCCGACAAACTGTGCTTGTCTTTCATGTCCTCCGGCCGCTTGGCGCCAAGCTCGCTCGGGCTCGGCGCCGTTAATGTTCCGGGGATCCCCATTTGTGCGGGTCTTCCGTTGAGCGCGTGCACGGGGGGCATGTTCCCGTTAACCAAAGGCACTAAGTTTGGGGGAACCGCGCTAGTCCTGCGAGGGTTGGGGCTCTGTCGGTTCAGCTCCGGAGGGTCGTCTGGTTTTGGAAATCCGTTCGGAACAGGAATGCCGTTCGCCTGCCTCCCAGACTGATATTCTGGACCTAGTCTCGGCGGTCGGTCGGAGGTGAGGGGATAGCGATCCAGGGGCTGTGGTGGTCGTGACCCGGGATCTCCGGGCGTGTGGTTCATGGACTGAATCTCTTTACCCGAGAGCTGCGGTTTCCCTGGCCCTGGAGATCTTCCCTCCTGGAACCCATGAGCCCGTTTTAATTGTCGGGCAGTCTCAATCACAAACTCGATACGATCAGCTCCTTCATAGTTCACACATCCTCGACAGACGGGCTCGGTAAAATCCCAGATCATAGCCCACGGCATGCGGGGCAAGTCACATAAATAACATGACTGCCTTCTCGAAGCAGCAACCGCCGCGGACGACATCGCTTTCGCAAAAAAAAAAAAAAAAAAAAATCTGTGGAAAATAAAACCTCTCCAAATGCCCACCACCGATTTGATTGTATTTTTTTAAAGTAAAAAATACGTACAGAAAAGTTTTTGTTGTATTTTTCCCTCCCGACGGCAGCAACAACAATTAAGTTACAAACAGAAGTTCATGGCAGTGTGTAGGCTACTTTACAACCGTGCGCCTCTATCTATCTCTCCCACTACTACGCTGCGAGCTCAATGTGGAGCGGTGACGTCATCGCCGACACTAAACTTGTGCTTCCAGCTCCAGTTCTATTTACTTGATTCTTCGACAACCCCCCTCTAGCGCATGCTCCCTCTCACAGTCTCTGCCCCCTTTTTCAAAAAATCTATTGAACTGGTGCCAGGAATACAACTGCGAATTGCTTACTCCGGACCCAGGCAGAAAAGCCAAATATTGCGAAAAAAGAGAGGATTACAAACATTATTCTTCTTTGTGTTCTTATTTTTTTAAATACATATATAACTACATCGATATTGGGTGGCATTAGCGAATTAGAATGCCGTTTCAGTGTGCATATAAAAAAAATCGCTTCGGCGATCACTCCGCAAAGAAACTGTTACGCAAGTTATATAGCATAAATATAACTGTAAAATAACCAAAAAGATATAGGCTATGTATACATTTTAAAATTATTTTTCCCAAGGCGCCTAGCTAGTAAACTAGATCTTGCAGACTACATAGCTTATACAAATCTCAGTTTTTTGAACGGATGATAACTGATTAAATTATTCCCAAATCGTCTATAACGTGTAGCCTAAAACATAAATCCGTCGGTTAAAAAAATAAGCAGTGAGCAAGCTATGAACTTCGTGTAGATCAAATCGCAGCCGGGCAATAAAGTGTTAATGCCCTTAAAGCAACCAGAGACTCTACCGGTAGCGTGACGTCACCACCAATGTTCTCCAGTTCCCAACTACTCCACGCATGCTCACTAGTGACTGTAATTGGCACTTCGAGCCCCATTTAGCAAATCCACATTCCAGTAAGAATGCCACCGCTGCGTCACAAAGTTTACAGCCCTCAGCCAACCATGTTAAAACGGCTCATGTTACCAAGGCAAATAGCGTCCTTTCTTCTTTTCTCTTGCACATTAACCGGGAGGTAAAAACGTGGGACTTTTCGTTTATTTTATACACATACAAAATATTGGACACGTTTTTTAAAACCATGGACGGTTGTCGAGAGTATTTTCAATAAGATGAAACCGTCAGTATTTTTCCGATTTAAAATAAGAGATTCCATTTTGTATAGTCATGTTAGTTAGACCATTAACTGTTACATAACTAGCCTATGCTGTTTTAATACTTAGGCACTTTGCTGAGCGATATCAGCTGTGCCATGATTACTAAGACAACGAAAGATATACATGTTTTTATGAGATACAAGGGATGGCTTCGGTTTAATAATAAATTCAAGCTAACATTAAAAGTGGGTTATTTTAAAACCCGTCACGTCTTTTTTTATTTGAGAGGAAACCAAAGCAAATAAGTAGCCTATGTCGTAGCATATCTGACTGCGACTAGTCCTGATTCACAACAAAAAAATGCATAGATTACATTTGGATCACTGTCACCACGCAGCTAAATTTTACTGCAGTTCTGAAACTCCGGGGTCGGTGAAATACACTTTGCATTCGGGTTCTCTGTAGCGACCAGGGGGATTTCCAAATCAAAAGTAGCAACAGGTCCGGCTGTTTTTAAAGCACACGGACGCAGATGTGCGAACCGTGATTCCATAAATCCCTCCAAGCCTGGAGTTAGTGCAAGCAGGCCAGTCAACAGCGCCGAGTGGGCTGACCTATCGCAGGAATGTATAGCCACAAATACTCCTTATATTTAACCGTGAGGAATATGCTTGCTCAGTTGTAAACATGTATTTTGGACTCGCTATTATTATCACTAGCTAGCTTGCAAGTGTTGTATTCCCAACAGCGTAAAGCCGAGAGAAGACATTCGAAACGACCAATTATTTTTAGCCAGCTTAGTTTGTGGCTATCCGTTCGCCATGTTTATAAGTAGTGAGAATAAATCCCTTATTTTGTTATTACTGTACGAAACAAAGGAAGCCAGCTTGGTTGACTTATTAAAAATGTGGAAAATTTAAAGTGGTAGGCTAAGCGTCTTGGTAAGCAATTTTTCGGCTATCTTAATTGTTTTGTCGAGGAAAGAAATGTGTTTTGACGCTTCTTAGCATTAGTTGGCCACCTTACAAACTGGCCAAATAGGTTGCAGCTTTCGGATCCCTGAGTGAGGCAATGCGTCTGAAATGTGCAGACACAAAGCAGGATTTGTTTTTGCAAGCCCATCTGACGACGTCTGAAAGAGGAAGTATGTTTAGTCACGTACCAGCTTACCTCGCCCATCCGCTGAACAACACGCTAAACCTCTGGGCCCCCGGCCAAAGAACACGGACATGCGCGTCAGCGTACGGCTGACCGAAATTAGACCACTGCCTTGCAAACGCAGAGGAAATACTATAGCCGTATTTATACAAGATATCTTCCAAATAGAAAATCCCACATGCACAGTTTAATATACAAACATATCTTTGCAACAACAGTATAGGCTACACTTTACTCAACCCGTCTTGCATTTAAACTTTTGTAGAGTCAGTAATTACAGCCCTGACTCACCCCGTGCACAATACGTCCTCCACATGGTCTCGAGCGTGTCAGTAACAATCCACTGCTGACATCACGGTTTCAGCTTCAAATTGTAACAGACAAAAGGGCTTTCTTTATATGCAAACAAAAGGGACTGCATTCCTGTTCAGAAGACTCGGCGTTTTATATCGCCAGTACTATTTGCGTAGTGATGGCTGTCAGTGGATGTATTTGCTGCATAATAATAACAACACTTGATGATAATAATAATAATAATATTAGAAAAGCTCAGTGTTATGAATGGGCAGTTTAGTGAATAATATTTCTGTCGTCTTGTGTGGTGTCACGGGCTGCTGTGAGCCTTTGTACCAATTCCATCTCTTTGCCTGAACTGAAATGGAATTGACAACCCCAAACCAATAAGCCAGAGGCAGCGTGTCTCCGTTTCACTGACGCCGCACCCCTGTCGTCTCTGTGCGTCTGCTGTGTCACGAGAAGCCCCCCATGCGTGTTATCCTGCTCGCGCGAATATTCAGCGGGAGAGTGGAGACCAGAACGACGGTGGCTGATAACTCGTCCTCGCGGTGCATACGAGGTGAGATACTATATAACCACCGAATCCCACCGTTTTCATACGGCTAGAGGCTGCAAAATCAAGGGAACAGCAAAAGGCTTTCATTTTGTATAGTAAGCTGCCTTAGGTGAGGGTTTAGGAAAATGACATTCACTGGTGACACATTTATGTAAAACATAAACAGCACCCTACTTGCAATGAGACTTTTGATGCCTGAGAATATCACTGGGAAAGATGGGGATGATCAAAACAAAGTGTTCCTTGTACTAATATTGAATCATAAAGGTAATCGGTCTGGGCTGTTAAAAAATGCATAAATTCATGAATGTTACTCCGGATGTGGGCGTCTCATTGAACCAGTCAGTGTTATTTTTTACCATTTCACTCCCCAACCAGGGTCGAAAGGTCATCGTTATCACAAGAGGCGGAGAGAGAGAGGCCCGTCTCTTCTTGTCGTGACTGATTGTGGACACCGGACTTTGAGATGACTAAACCCTGTCATGCTATAGCGCGTGTTCTGTCCCTGAGACTCCGCCCCTCACCCCACCATCGAGCGTCTGACAGCACATATGGGCGTTTTCGCGTGACATCAGATGCAAGGCATCTGCACCGTGAAACATGGATATTTACGGGCTGGCCTGCTAAGATCGCAGTGAAGCTATTTTTTAAAGAGTGGCCTAAAGGAATGGGAAGAGCGATATAATATGATGAGGCTAATTGTTTGCCAAAAAAAGAAAAGAAAATCCAAGTTAATTTTAGTGCATTAATAATATGTACAACCCATACTATATCCGTCGGAGTCATGTGTTAGGAATAGGGGCTGTCCAAGTGCACAGAGGTTGGCCTTTCACTTCCTCCAGTCTAGCCAGATGGTCACTGGCATTTGTGGTACATGACATCATTTCCTATGTCATGCGCACAGTTTACAACATAGAACATGTATTTGATTCCGCAAATATGGCATCGCCTTCCACCTGCAGGAAATATGTTAAGGCCAAGGTCTTAAGAGGCAGTGCCAGATATCTAAAATGTCTTCCTTCCTATGGCTGGTTATGACGGGTGTTATGACATGCTTATGACAGCTTTATGGTGGATTTACGACGCCTAGTTTCAAGTCAAGTGACAACAGGGTTTCTGAGATCTGGAGTAGACAGTGATGTCACAGAACATGTGCAGGTCACTGTACTTTCCAAGTTGGTGTAGTCAGATGGCTTCCTTTGTACCCGTGCCAAGTAACTGTTCTCTCTAAGACTTCTATAAGCAGCTAATGAAGAATGGGAACATCCCTCCTACGCCGACGGATGGCCTGTTTTAGAAGAAGAGGAAAAACAAGCATGACCCCCCCCCACCATCACCCAAAAATCACGTGGCTTATTCCTGATGTCAGCAACCTGCGGATTACCCATGAACCTCAGTAGGACGCAACCTGACCTCACCTTTTCCGTGAGGTAAAAGGTCAGGTCGCCCCTGCCGTTAGCCATGCGGGGGTGCTGATGAGATTAGGACGAGAGATTAAGGGGTTACCCTGGTACCCCAGTCTCTCGTGGTGCCCTGGACATAGAGGCAGGCTCATCGTCCTACCAAAATCCTTGGGGATAATCTTCCTGTGAGCAGTTGGTGTGTTAAAAAGCCCCCCCATCCCTAGAGTACCACTCTGGAAGTGCAGAGAACATCTTACCAAAAACTCTGGTCCCTTTCAGCAGCCATTTTGTACACCCCCGCTCCATTCTTCCGTCCGGACCACAAATGTGCCGACACAGCATTTTACAGTCCAAATCTCAGCACCTTGTCTTAATTCAGTCAGTTTATTCAGATGAGCATTTCACAGGCTGTTAGTTAAAGTGATAAAAAAACTTGTGGACCGAAACAGGCGAAGCTACAGTCGATATAGCAAGTCATCCGGTCACTTGTTCGATGGAAAACGATCCCCCTGCTACTAAATGCCCAAATAATTAAATCTCATAAATCCTTTTGTGAAGCTTGCCGTTTTTGTGTGGAGTTTTTATTAGGAGTGAGTTAAATATGTTTCTAAGGAGTAAAAACCATGCTTCTGTGTACATCCGATACTGAGTCTGCGCATTTAAATAAAAAATAGACAGCATTCTTGCACTGCAATTAATTTCATGCAGAAGCTGCATTAATGCATATAAATGCATTTTTTTGCCGATTGACATGCGTGGGCAAAACCCTGCTTACAGTGCCCTCCACTATTATTGGCACCCCTGGTAAAGATGAGTAAAAAGGGTCATAAAAATTTACCGTTTGGTGAATTAGCTTAATCTCACACTGAAAAAAATAATAAAAATCCAACCTTTAATTGAAGTAAATTTATTATGAGAAAAAAAAATCCCTCATCAAGAAATAATTATTTTTAACAAAACCACGTGTGCCACAATTATTGGCACTCCTGCATTTATATATAGAATAAATTAATCATTTTTAATATTTGGTCGCATATCCTTTGCATGCCATGACTTCCTGATGTCTGTGACCCAACAACATCAAAAGACTCTTCAAACACCTTATTTTCTGGTACTCTTACAAGCGATACTATAACGTCTCTGCATTTGAATGGTTCTCAATGGGAATTGGGGGGAGGGACTAGATTTAGCTGTAAGTTACACTGGAACAGTATGGAACACATGGTTGGCTAAATGGCTCTAAGTCAACAAGGGTATGACATATCAAACAAGCCTTAAACCATCACTCTGCTGCCAGAAATACAGTAGATATGGATGGATAACTTGAAGGGTTTCTTCTCCTGACTTATTTTTCCATAGAGTTTAATTTGTCAGCAGAAACAACCCTTAAAGTGATCCATCCATATCTACTGCATATCTGGCAGCAGAGTGATGGTTTGAGGCTTGTTTGATACCTCAGACCCTTGAGGACTTACAGCCATTTTACCAACCATGTGTTCCATACTGTTCCAGCATAATTTACAGCTAAATCTAGTCCCACCCCCCCCAATTCCCATAGAGATCCATTCAAATGCAGAGACGTTATTGTATCGCTTGTAAGAGTACCAGAAAATAAGATATCAAGAGTCTTTTGATGTTGTTGGGTCACAGACATCAGGAAGTCATGGCATGCAAAGGATATGTGACCGAATATTAAAAACGATTACTTTATTTTATATATAAATGCAGGGGTGCCAATAATTGTGGCACACATGGTTTTGTTAAAAATAATTATTTCTTGATGAGGGATTTTTTTTCTCATAATAAATTTACTTCAATTAAAGGTTAGATTTTTCTTATTTTTTCAGTGTGAGATTAAGCTAATTCACCAAACGGTGAATCTTTTATAACCCTTTTAACTCATCTTTATCAGGGGTGCCAATGATAGTGGAGGGCACTGTATTTCATCAAACAGACCTGGAGATTTAGACCTTCTCTAGAGATCTGTGGTGCAGTACAGCAGTCTGTCCTAAGCGAGTAAAAATGTTCGCCTTGTCTCTCCTTACATGGATCTGTCAAATTATCAGGCCTGATTCATTTCAAGGTGACCTTTGTGGCACAATTCAAACGGACGCTGGAGAAGGCCACGACATACGACGCAAAGATAATTCACTCACCGGTAAGTAACTGACAGGAGCGATACGAAACCCGCAATGCACGTGTTGTTGTTTTTTATAATTAATTATTTATTAATTTTTTTTCTAAAATTCCACTTCTTCATTTAACGCTTACTGTTCATTACATGCAGTCTTTAAGATGTTCAGCACACGTTGCATGTTTTTTCTTCTCTTCCCAAACAATCTTAAGAAAAAGTCCCTTCCTTGTATTACCGTTCAACTGTAAATATGCCGAAAACAACTGATGATATCAGTACAGGCTAAACGGAGATATGATGGTACGGTATTACATTTTTTTATTTGAATATCTCCAAGGAAAACTGAATTGCTTCACACAGACTCCTTGGTTTTCGGCACTGTTGTAACTTTTAGCATCTTATTTTAAATTGCCAGAGGGCACAGGCAATGATATTTTATGGTCTAGGTTAAAAGTAGCCTGTGTTATTTTCCTAAGATCCATTTTAAAGCGCAGATGTTTGGGATCTATCAAAAAAATCTCCTTGCCAGAAGGCCTGCATGTGTCTGTATGTGTGTGTGTGCTTTATTTTCGCGAGGTCATGTGACGAACGGTCTGTCAGAGTTCATACATCCACACACGTTGGTAGTTTGGTTCATTTTGTTAGCTTTTCCCTAGGGTTCTTTCATCCTAGGTTCAGACACCATGACACTATAGGGTGATTGTGTCACCCTTTCCAAAACAGCGCCACTCTAAACGTAACTGCATAATAAAATTTGATTATGCAATTTTGCACAAAGTAGCTATATCTGGATTTATTTATTTTTTTGCTATTTGTCTAACGGATTGATTGTTTGTTTATATGGACCAACAAAAGTTTTACGGTGCTGAGCTAAAGGAAATTGAACATAACTAGCCTACTGGTTGCTGCATTCCGCGTGCCGATTAAGTGTTACGGGCGCAAACAATTGGCCGCATAACCGAGCTGTGACTGACCATTTTCCATTTCTGCTTCGTTACCTGTTTGTTTTTCAGTGCCATTTCTGGCAGTAATCGCGTTTCTCACAGGAAAGAGTTACCATGGATACGTCTCTCTTATCAGGATACCCCAAGTGACACGCCGCATCCTGTTTACAGCCATTGCCATTTCTCCTCTGCAGATTTACAACTCGGTCGCACTGCACAGAGGGAAAGGAAGTTGTATTTCTGGGGTCACGTCCTGTAGTCAGAAAATAACCGCTTCCTTGCCTGAACGGTTAAACATCTCAACTCCGTTATTTTATTTTTTGTGAGCTTGTAGCCTATTTCTTATTTCGTTGAAATTGGTAACACTCGAATCTCGCTTGGCGCGAGAGACGTAATGATTTAACACGCGCAAAACAAAAAACAAAACTCATGGCTTCGCCCGCAACGCGCTGCGGCCCTCTTTAGTCAAGATTGACTGACTGCGCGCACACAATAAATTGCTAAATCACTTCCTGTTCTTTCGTACTTTCATTTTTGAGACTCGCAGGCTGGTGTATTTTTTTTGCAGAAATAAACGCAGCGCTACTGATGTTGCACAATCTCTCAGTGGATCAACGGTGACCGCAGCTGACTGCGACTGGAGAAACACTGTAACTGCTCCTAGCCAAGACTGACTCTCAGGCTATAAATTTATGCATGTTTTACAACCAGTCCCTGACTTGAGAGAAAAAAAGTGGCTCAGTACGTTATTAAACTGCAGTCATTGTGCAGAAAACTAAAATATAAATTGCTGTTAATGTAAACATTTTAATCTCTTTCCGATTCAGTTTAAAAATACAGATTCCATGACTGGAGGGGGCATAATTTAACAGCAGCAGCAGATAGTCTGGCAATACTCCTCAACAGAATATTAGCACAAAAGGCTTTTTGCAAAATTGCCTGAATGCCATGTCAGTGTTCAGTACAGACACGCACGCATAGCTCTAACGTGATATAACAGCTGTTGACAATAATTATAAAATGTAAGGAGGAAAGGGCTAAAATAACACTGTGTGTGTGTGGATGGCTAGCATCTAGACGCAAGAGAGGTGATGTCACTGGCTTAGAGCAAGGAGACGAGAGAGAAAAACAGGCCCTCTCTTTATTCTAATCCTCTTTGCAGGCCCAGAGGGTGGGGAAAGGACAGAGGGGGAGGGAGGGAGGGAGGCTGGCACACGGCCAAACGCAAAGCATGCTGGGAAACCGTAAAGGATGCCAGGCGAGCCTCGCCGCCAACATTAGAAGCTCACATCTTTGTTCTCAGAAACCTGGTGTTCTGCCAACGGCCTCATTTCAGCGCTGCAGTATGGCTACGCTGGATATAGGCCAATTCCTGAGAGCGATCTGTCCTCTCCTTTCCTCTCTACCCCCCCCCGCCTTCCCGCACCCTCCTCTCTCACTCCCGCCCGCCCTCCCCGAGCTCCCTTCATTTTTTTTTTCTTTCATTTTTTTTTTGTGGCTTCAAAGGCTTTCCGCCAAACATTCAGTAGTTGCTATGGCAGCGGAAAAGTGGAACATAAATAAAGAAACCCAGTAATGAGTCACGCCTGCATCCAGATGCACCACATGTGCAGGCATAGAAAATTACCCACAATCCTCACCCCCATACCCCCCCCCCCCCAACCCCGCACCTCTAATAAGGCTTGCCCGTCAGAACAGGAAGAAGAAAAATACCATCAAAACAAAAACATAACAAAAATCTGAGTCTGAGACTGCAGTTAAATGCGGAGAGAATGCATGAAAGCTCTGCCTCATGGGACTGCAGTTGGGCCACAGAGAAAACGGTTAAGAAACAGCTGAGAAGATTTTTTTAAATGGTGCAATCTGAATCCAGCAGAGCAACTGAAGCGCCAACCCTCCACCACCCCCTCCACCACCCCCCCCCCCCCCCCTTTCTTTTTTTCAGTAATAAGACACAGAAAAACAGCCCATTAATAAATCAGAGAGGGGAAGTGTTGGCTTTGTAGCGCTGGGTTGCAAAACGTAACGAGATGCTGCGGTTTTCTTCACCAAGACAAAAAAGAAATACGACGGATTTGTTTCAGCTTACGGTGCGATACCCTGTAGCGCACGGAAATAGACGCGTTTAGAGCGAGCTACACACCTGAGCCCAGGTACAGAACCCTTCACTTCACATAGAATTAAAAAAATTAAAAAAAACACGAGGTAATATGTCATTAGACTAGAAACTGCACTGTAAAGTTACGAGTAATACAAACAAGTGGGCGTGTGCTTTAAGGCTATGTTGAAAAGTAAATGTTACCCATAATGCA
Source organism: Synaphobranchus kaupii (assembly GCA_029718625.1). Lineage (NCBI taxonomy): Eukaryota > Metazoa > Chordata > Actinopteri > Anguilliformes > Synaphobranchidae > Synaphobranchus > Synaphobranchus kaupii. Next base: position 111,980,806 of record CM056379.1, on the reverse strand, counting down.
TTGGTTAAAACCGGCTCCACGGAACATGTTGAAATGCGCTTTGTGCGTCTGACAGCATCAGGCTCATGAATACCCTTCATTGCCTACGCCCACCTCAGTCCTTCTCACACACACAAAAAAACCGGGCTACGTTCAATCTTCTACCTCAGTCATAAGGCCCAGATTCCAGCCAGCTATATGTGAAAGTGTTGTTTTGAGATTGATGCTAGATAAGTAAGCAGAACTTCAGACTGCCCCCTCCCTCCCTCCCTAGTCCGAGAGCACACAGGTAAACACGCAGTTAATGTTTTATGGGCCGCGTTTGACAAACAGGCCGCTCAGTTGTTTGCTTTCCAGAAAGAAGCAGGTGAGGAGCTGCCACAGGTACGCGCGGCTACGACGGGACTTACGACATCGTTCCGAAGTTCAGCCCGGAGCGCCGTTCGCCTCTCGTTTACGCGTTGTTTGAGGAGGGTCGGGCGCTCGTCCCACTGCCGAAGGCGGTACCTGGGAAAGAGCAGCCAGATGAGAACAGGGAAGGCAGAGAGATGGAGGCCCAGCGACACTCAACACAAGACAGTCTCTCAACGCACAAATACATACACTACTGTGCAAAAGTCTTAGGCACATGTGAAAATATTCTGTAAAGCGAAGATGCTTTCAAGAATAATCAAATTAAAAGTTTCTAAATATCAAACAATTGACTATAAAAAGCAGTAAACAGTAAAAAACTAAATCAAATCAATATTTGGTGTGACCACCCTTTGCCTTTAAAACTGCATCAGTTCTCTTAGGTACACTGACGTGCAGTTTTATAAGAAAATCAGCTGGTAGGTTGTTCCAAGCATCTTGGAGAACTTGCCACAGTTCTTCTGCAGACTTTGGCTGTCTCGCTTGCTTCTGTCTGTCCAGGTAATCCCAGACAGCCTTGATGGTGTTACAGAACTCCTTGTTCATCTTTTCGCTGAAGATAGTTCAATTACATTTTTGGAAAATTAATGTTTTGAAATCTTTGTGTGTGTTTTTCTATTGACATACTAATGCAGAAAACAAAAAATAAACATCTAAGAAAAAAATATATAAAAATTCTAGGGTGCCTAGAATTCTTTTGCACAGTACTGTACATAAACAGATACACATACAGACACAGAAATACAAACACATAAGCAAACATATACATACACAGAGACACACAAAAACATACACACATTGTTTTATACACATTTAAAAAAAATAAAAAAAACATACGTAATATGATATACTGTTCAACATTTAAAAAATAATGTTTTTCAGTTAAATTAGATATGTTGCATATTTTTACTAATATTCAACAGTACTACACACCCTGATATGTTGGCCAGTGTGTTAATTAATTTGATTAATTTGAATGTTTTATTTAACACATTGGCCATGTAGAAATGTCTGTGGATTTAAAAGGCTCAGTCCGTGTGTCATTGCATGACGTAGGCCTACTTCTTATGATCGACGAAAAGTGACTGGCACATACAAATGGGCCAATTACTAGTGACTGCACAAGGGAAGCTCATTTTACAGGAAGTAGACTGAGTGAGACTTAAAATTTTCAATGGTACAAAACCTAACCTCAGGCCTAGCACAAAACCAGGCCTCTCCCAGCCTCAGTGTGCTCCTATGCTCTTTTTTACATTACATTACATTACATTATAGTCATTTGGCAGACGCTCTTATCCAGAGCCACGTACATTAGTGCATTTTCAAACTAGGAACAAGTGCGTTGAAACGACCCTAAAAGGTAAATACGATTTCAAGTACCACTCAGTCTGGGACTCACTCAGTGTACTTTTACAGGAAGTAGACTGAGTGAGACTAAGCTTTCCATGGTACAGAGAAAGAGTTCACAAGCCTCGTGTGAACACTTTTTAAATCAAAGTAACACAAGTTGAGATGTAGATTTTAGTATTTTTTAAAATTATTTTGTACCGCAGTGCAGTTTTCCTGAGCTACACTGCACATTTCCACACACAAATTTAGAGGGAGGACTAAAAATCACAGAGAAGCGTTTATGAAAATGATTTTGTAGTCCAGCCCCTCCAGTGAAGATCTTTTGTTTTTCTTCCTCTATTTTACATGACCAGTTCAGCGTGTTGTGCCAGACGTTGCCTCTTCCAGATAACTGCCACAGGTGCGTTTCACAGGGCCGCCAAGAATGACACTGTCAACTTACAGCAAGCTTGCACGGTGATGTAACCCAACCTTTATTTGCCCTGAGTGAGGAACTGCAATAGCGCGGCGAGTTGCATAATGTCTGGACAAACCCGTTTTTCATGACTTACAGAGAATTCAGTTGGCTGGTTATAGACAAGAGCTGTCGTGCAATAAATCATACTGGCTGGGATTCCATTTACTAGATAGGTCATGGCCCAAGCTACCACACACAGACACACAAAAATGTATTTTTGTAAGTAGCTTTGGTTAAAAGCATCTGCCAAAAGAATACATTGTAAAATGTAATAAATATATTTCACAGCTGTACTTTATATATTGCAATATATCTGACAGCGGCAGTAAGTTTTGTATATTTGTATGGTGACGTGTGGCAGTAACTTACTACATTCTATTTCAATTTGTCAGTTTGTTTCATGTTCAGAAGGTTCATGTGAAATTTCCAGGAGAGAATGTTTAAAAAAAATAAGATAAAATAATAAAAAAAACACTATTTCTTTCTTGAGGACAAGTCATATAAAGAATAAATAAATCAAATCTTCCTCCAGGTGTCTGGCCATGTATGGAGTGGAGTTATATCTGGCATGTATGGAGTGGAGTTAAATCTGGCATGTATGGAGTGGAGTTAAATCTGGCATGTATGAAGTGGAGTTAAATCTGCCCCTATTTATCCCTGTACTTTTGATGGCTGGAAACATCTGTGATCAACGATGACTCGCTTGCTGCAATTCATTTGAGACAGTGTAATTTACTTTACCGTCACATTCATTCACAGGGTCAGAGATTGGACATAAAAGAACGATTCAGCGGCGGACTTCCCCTCTATAAAAATCATCCACTCTGTACATTTTTGTCTCTTTACCCTTGTTTTTCGCTCAAGTACCATAAAACCCCCACCACCACCACCATTTCCCTTTACCCTTATCCTACTAAAATATCTCTTACCATATATGGATATACACTTATTACGGCATACACTGCAAATAATACAGTGTAGCATGTTGGTTAGGGAACAGGGCGCAATACAAGGGTTGCAGGTTTGATTCCCAGGTGGGGGCACTGCCATTGTACCCTTGAGCTAAAAGTACTTAACCTGCATTGCTTCAGTATATATCCAGCTGTATTAATGGATAGGATGTAACCTGCTCTGCTTCAGTATATATCCAGCTGTATAAATGGATAGTATGTAACCTGCACTGCTTCAGTATATATCCAGCTGTATAAATGGATACTATGTAACCTGCTCTGCTTCAGTGTATATCCAGCTGTATAAATGGATAGTATGTAACCTGCTCTGCTTCAGTATATATCCAGCTGTATAAATGGATACTATGAAACCTGCATTGCTTCAGTATATATCCAGCTGTATAAATGGATACTATGTAACCTGCATTGCTTCAGTATATATCCAGCTGTATAAATGGATACTATGTAACCTGCTCTGCTTCAGTATATATCCAGCTGTATAAATGGATACTATGTAACCTGCACTGCTTCAGTATATATCCAGCTGTATTAATGGATAGTATGTAACCTGCTCTGCTTCAGTATATATCCAGCTGTATTAATGGATAGTATGTAACCTGCCTTGCTTCAGTATATATCCAGCTGTATAAATGGATACTATGTAACCTGCATTGCTTCAGTATATATCCAGCTGTATAAATGGATACTATGTAACCTGCACTGCTTCAGTATATATCCAGCTGTATAAATGGATACTATGTAACCTGCATTGCTTCAGTATATATCCAGCTGTATAAATGGATACTATGTAACCTGCATTGCTTCAGTATATATCCAGCTGTATAAATGGATACTATGTAACCTGCATTGCTTCAGTATATATCCAGCTGTATTAATGGATAGTATGTAACCTGCACTGCTTCAGTATATATCCAGCTGTATAAATGGATAGTATGTAACCTGCATTGCTTCAGTATATATCCAGCTGTATTAATGGATAGTATGTAACCTGCACTGCTTCAGTATATATCCAGCTGTATAAATGGATAGTATGTAACCTGCATTGCTTCAGTATATATCCAGCTGTATAAATGGATACTATGTAACCTGCATTGCTTCAGTATATATCCAGCTGTATAAATGGATAGTATGTAACCTGCATTGCTTCAGTATATATCCAGCTGTATAAATGGATAGTATGTAACCTGCATTGCTTCAGTATATATCCAGCTGTATAAATGGATAGTATGTAACCTGCATTGCTTCAGTATATATCCAGCTGTATAAAAGGATTGTATGTAAAAGTGTGAAAGCTGTGCACGTTGCTCTGAATATCTGCTAGACGCTTAAAATGTGAATTATGTGTCATTTCAAGACATAACGCCAACTTATTTGCGAAATAACAAACTGTTGTTTGACATGCATGGCATATTGTAATTTGTATTGAAAAATGTATTTCATAATATATTACAAAATATATGAATTACTTCCCTTTAAGTAACTTGCCTCTTTAATGGCACTTCGATCCAACCAATCAGAGAATCCAGAAGATTTCTCATGAAATCTAGACTTTTTACGCATGTACTATTCAGAACATTAGATGAGAATTAAAGTCAATCAAATGAGCAACATATATTATAGCTCATGGTTGGTCTGTAACCGTACAGCATCATAGCTGTACAGTGTACACATTTATATGCACAATATAATTAAAAGTGCTTAAAAAGAAAGCATAATTAGAATAGAATTAGAAAGCATCTAATGTAGTGAACCGGAGTCATATCATCAGTGTGAATGCCTGGTGCACACGCAGTGTGTTAGCGGTTGGCTCCCAGGGGTCTTTCCTGCGAACGCGTCATCGTTTCCACGCCAGCAGGCGTCACGCAGTCAGAGTCACCAGCCGACGAAAGGCACAGCCCTACAGCTTTATAGTCACCTCTCAAAAAACACGGTGGCACATCCTCCTCAACTCCGCTGCGTGACCTACTTTCACACAGAAGCATGTAGCGTATGTAGGTGTGGGGGGGGGGGGGCGGGGGGGGGGGTTGCATTTTTGACAAATCTGTTTAATATTCCATCACTTGATCCGTTTCCAGGGGAGTGGGGAGAAGGAGAAAGGCTGAAACTGACAGGCCTAGCGCAAAACCAGGCCTAAACTCAGGCCTAGCGCAAAACCAGGCCTAAACTCAGGCCTAGCGCAAAACCAGGCCTAAACTCAGGCCTAGCGCAAAACCAGGGCTATGTTCGAATCAAAGACCCATTTACTGCGTCCTGTCTCCTGTGTACAGTGTACTGGCAGATGTGAGCTGTTTAATATGCACTGTTTAGTACGCAAAGAAATATCCTCCATACTGCTTTCCAACCGTACTGTGGAAGTGTCATAAGATGTCCCACCCTTGCACGGCCATGTCACGTGTTGTTTTTGTTGTTATTGAAGGAAAACGTCAGCGAAGCTGCGCCTCGTTTTTGAAAATGCAGCTACGCGTCATAATTATGCAACCAAAATGTTTGCATACTTCTTGAAGTGTGCTCCCAAATATACTCAGCGAAACTCCGGAAGTAAGTATATCATTCGGGGCTTTTAAGTTTACCACATTTACAGAAGATTTTGCCTACTTAACTACTCTCTCGTCCTGTCTACTCAACAAGCAAACTCAATAGTATGGAAGGGTGCTGATTCGGACACAGTCCCAGGCCTCACCTCAGGCCTAGCGCAAAACCAGGCCTAACCTCAGGCCTAGCGCAAAACCAGGCCTAACCTCAGGCCTAGCGCAAAGAAGAAGGTCTGGAGTTTGACATCCCTGCCTTGAATGAAGGAAATATACACCCCTGCTGCAGTGTAGCAGTGTAGCTGTAGGGATAGTCCATCACCACCACCCCCCCCCGCTCCCCCCCCCGGTGTACCAGTTCCCGTCTTGCTGGCGGTTTAGTTTAGTTTAGTCTGTGAGGAAGTCGTTGCTGCAGCCAAACATTTGCAGCCACGACAGACACAGTTCCTCCCTTATAATTTACACCTCGAAAAGGCGTCTGGCCTCCTCGCGCGCGGAGGAGATGTCAAGGGGTGCGTTAACACCGCATTCCCAGTTAAACAATTAGAACAAGATAAGAAACCAAGAGGAGGGCTGTTTACATCCCTTTAAAACTCCCTTTTTGGCGAAAGAAACCGATGCTTATGGTTTTGGGAAAGAGGCAATATCCCCTCCTCCCAACGGCGCCATGTCAAGGAAACGAATACGAACACTTCCAATGAATCCGGAATCCGGAATCGTCGTCTCCCATTCACACGATCGGAATGTGGCTTTATTTCCCGAAGCCCACGGTCAGCCCCTCCGCTGTCACTGTGGTTGCAGATCGGTCAGCCCCTCCCACAGTCAGCCCCTCCGCTGTCACTGTGGTTTCAGATGTTATTTTCTGCGCGGCTCTTTTCAAGAGGTGACCGCAGAAATTCCGCAGGGCTGCTGTCACCATTCTGACCACTTATCTCAACTACCATCCAGACCAGATGCGGCTTCTTCGCTAAGCAAACGAGGCCTCTTTTTACAAAACAACTTCCCCCCCAAACGTGGAGACGAACGGACTTCCATCCGCCGATACCATCTTCTCTACAATCTCTTCTGCGCGCTATAATAATCTTGAGTTCCATCTCCTCATTCTGGCTAAACTCAAGTCTTTTTTTCCGGAAACATCCTTGGGCCCCTTCACCAGCCTACCCCACCAACCCCCCCCTTGTGTCTCTCTGTCCTCAGTTGTCCTCAGAAGTTCTCTTTTCCATGGCATCATCATTTATAATGACAGGCATCTTGAGGCGAAACACCACCATCACTTTCCTGTGAGCGGCGAAAGTGCTCTAACAGCAGAGCACAGCTGCGAGGAATAATTACCGTTTGTCAATATCCCACAGACAGCTAAAATTACATGAAAAGACCGTCATTAAAGGAAATAACATTTAACCAAACCTACTGGGTAAAAATATTAACGGTTAAAAAAAAAAAAAAGAAGTGGAGGCTTCGTTTCATTCTTCCGTCCCTAAAACAGAAGAACACGGTTCTAGCGCTGCAACGCAGCGGCGGTCCGTATGATTACAACAAACCTGGGGTTCGACCTGAGAAAGCCAGTGACGTGTTTTTCTAATAAAAATCCCACACATGGCACACAAGGTCTCGGTTCACCGAGAGTGTACTGGTAGGAAAGGCTTCATCTAGCCAGTGTTTTGCATGTGTTTTGCATACATGCAGGTGCTTTTTCTCACATTCACCGTCACTCTTCAATACACTTCAACTGAAATCACAATTATTCAAACCTTAACCTGTAAAAACAGGGAGGGAATTTTATATATTTTTTTAAATTCACCAGCCTTTTAAAAAAAGATGTATTTTTAGAATGAAAAACTAAAATTCAAGAGTTATGGATGCACTGCAAAAACCATGCGCAGATCGAAACAACGAAGTCTGCACTGTTGATTAAAGCAGTCTGCACTGTTGATTAAAGCAGTGCATTGCTGTGGTTAAATTCTAAAAATAGAAGGTATTAAATGGATTGGATAAACTCATTGAATGGAGGGGATTATCAGACAGCCAGGAGCAAGCAGAGAATAATAAACATGGCGTAAACTTTGGAAGACGCGCTGTTTGGTAGCATGCCCTCAATTTTCCCTAATGCAAGGAACTGTAAAATGGCATCTCCAGGGGATTACACTTTCATTCACAACAGAGTCAATTGTGAAACATAATTAGAGGAAAAAAAAGTCATATTTTTACTGCCAAAATTCTAAAGGCGTGGTAGAATGCATCTGCTGTTTGCATTGTCCATTCACAAATGCTGTTACCGGAACAAGATTTCTGCACAGGGAAGAATGCCCTCGTAATCGGACTGAAACTTCCACATAATAAATTTGCCTAGGCGTTCTTTTATGCCTGGCCAGCACTCATACATTCTGTACTGGTTTTGTTTTCCTCCTAAAGAATGTGTAATATGCCACAGCAGTGTTGAAGCCAGGGCGTGGTGCTCATAATCAGTCTCTAATGCCAACAGCTGGAGAGAATGGGTTGTCATCTTCAGCAGAAACGTGTGTGAGAACGTTTCCCAGCTCAGCGGATCTCCCTGTAAACCGCTGGCCTTAAGGCCGAACTTTCAATGCCACTCAAAGCTGGGATACAGGAGCCACATTGTTCCGGATGTGATGACAGCCAACTTTTAAAAAAAAAATTAAAAAAAAGGGAACGATCTGCCCTCTGTCAGAATCTCAAGCTGAATCTCAAACTTTAAAACGTCTCTTCTTGTTTCGTTATTGTTTTTTTGTCTTTTTTAACGAGCGCGCCAATTAGAACGAGCGCTATTCTAATCATCAGGTTTACAAGTGGGGTGGGTGGAGGGCTTAGAGGAGTGAAAGCAGATATTCCTATCATTTGTTGTTATCCATACTATTTATTTGATTATTTTGCTTGTGTGTGTGTGTATAGTGTGTGTGTGTGTGTGTGTGTGTATAAAGTGTGTGTAGTGGGGACAGGAGTGACACGTGCAGGGTTGGTGCAGAAGTGGCCAGACAGTAAGCTTCGGCACTACAGAGAGAGAACCACAGGTTTATGACACAATCTGTCTGTTTGTTTCATCAGCAAACATGGTGCTCTCTCCCTCTCGCTCTATCCTCTCCCCTCTCTCTCTATCCTCTCCCCCCTCTCCCTCCCCCCCCCCCCCTGTACACAGTACCCCAGGTTGATGTGGGTGCCCTTGACGAGACGAGATAAGCCGCTGTAATGTGATTACACGTCCCTGCATTGTGCCACCCCTGAGTCACTGCTATAATTACAGCGCCGATTGTGCGTGTTTCGCGAGTGTGAAAGTGTTTGCATTCGCAGGTCACTGGGGGGGAGGAGGAGGAGGAGGAGGAGGAGGAGGAGGGGCTTCCACAGCCCACATGACCTTTGGGCATAGTGGCGTGATTCGCTGACATCCACTTGTGTCGTTTAAAACAACAGCTCTCCTCTTCTAGGACTGCCGGCTAGGAAGGCTGTCAAATCTCAGCCCCGGGGGGCAAATACTCTTAACTATTTACACGCGCCATGGTGATGAATTTAAATAAAATTTTCAATATCAAAATGGGAGAATTAAAATGGAGAATTTAAAGGAACTGAATGTGTCACTGAATCAAAACGTACGGCCGTGTGAAAAATGGATTTTGTGCTGCCGCAATTTGTTTTACTTGCATAAAAAAAGGGTGAAAAGATTTTCCTGAGATATAATTCTCATTTGACCCAGATATGCGACATATGGATAAACAGCGGGTAAAAAACGTATATAATATTAGAGAAACTGCACTGCTGCTGCAAGGCTTCAAAAACACTACAAATGACAGAATTCCCATTTTAATGTGGTGCGGCACTGAGTGTGCGTGCGTGCGTGTGTGAAGTCTGTGTGTGTGTGTGTGTGTCTGTGTGAAGTCTGTCTGTGTGTGTGTGTGTGTGTGTGTGAAGTCTGTGTGTGTGTGTGTGTGTGAGCATTTGATATAAAACAGTCATGTCTAAAAGAACGCTGGCTTGCTCGCACACTCTCCTGCTCGTTTAAATCTTTGAGGATGTGAAAGAAAACCGCACATGCTCAGACACACCGCCAGGGTCAGGGGGGGGGGGCGGGGGGACGGGCCTGTTCTTCCCCCTCGCGTGTTAACTCAGAAAGGATGATGGCGGTTCAGGGGCCCCTGTCTGAGGCGAGGTGAACCAGGGTTTTTAGCGCCTCTTGGTCAGGGAATTCCACACCATTCAGAGCCGTATGAAGCGAAACCTGAACAGTATGCAGTATGCAGTATGCAAATCATAAAAAAAAATCCCTGCTCTAACAAAAGGCACAGGGTTTTTTTATTTTTAAAAAATTTTTTTTTTTTAAAGAGAAAGGTCCTGGCCAATGACGTTGGAGCACAGTGCAGCGGAAATGCCAAAGGGGAAATGTGTTTCGTCTCCCTGGTTGCCTGACTGCTCGAGTCCGGCCTAACGAGGGGACACCTGCTCTTTAACGGGGTCTGGAGCTCGTCCCGTTGGCTTCACACAGGGCCACCGCTACCAAACACCAGCTGTTCCAAACGGGACCCACCGTGACACACACACACTCCTCTCAGACCCTCTTATGAATTTACATTTTTTGAAATTAATTTTTTATACATAATTTTATCCTCTGAGTTTATAAACAGGAGAATCACAGCTTCACCCACATCCACACAAAAGCCCCGCAGTAACGCTAAGGAAGCACGCACGCACGCACGCACGCACGCACGCACGCACGCACGCACGCACGCACGCACTGAGAGATATAGCAGCAGCTTCCTCAAACTACTCTCTGTTTTGATGTAATTTTATTATTATTATGGAACAAAGATACAGAAAATTCCTGGTATTAAATAAACTCTAACAGTGTTAAATCAACTCTAGCGCAGTGTTTAAATTAGTCCAAAAAGGACAGCGTGTACTCTTTTTTTGTTGTCGCTTCTCATTTTAGTGCTTAATCCGGTCAAGTTCACAAACTATCGCCCTATTACAAACTATCGCCCTGTTACAAACTATCGCCCTATTACAAACTATCGCCCTATTACAAACTATCGCCCTATTACAAACTATCGCCCTATTACAAACTATCACCCTATTACAAACTATCGCCCTATTACAAACTATCGCCCTATTACAAACTATCGCCCTATTACAAACTATCACCCTATTACAAACTATCACCCTATTACAAACTATCACCCTATTACAAACTATCGCCCTATTACAAACTATCACCCTATTACAAACTATCGCCCTATTACAAACTATCGCCCTATTACAAACTATCGCCCTACTATCGCCCTATTACAAACTATCACCCTATTACAAACTATCGCCCTATTACAAACTATCGCCCTACTATCGCCCTATTACAAACTATCACCCTATTACAAACTATCGCCCTATTACAAACTATCGCCCTATTACAAACTATCACCCTATTACAAACTATCGCCCTATTACAAACTATCGCCCTATTACAAACTATCGCCCTATTACAAACTATCGCCCTATTACAAACTATCACCCTATTACAAACTATCGCCCTATTACAAACTATCGCCCTATTACAAACTATCACCCTGTTACAAACTATCGCCCTGTTACAAACTATCACCCTATTACAAACTATCACCCTATTACAAACTATCACCCTATTACAAACTATCGCCCTTTTACAAACTATCGCCCTATTACAAACTATCACCCTGTTACAAACTATCGCCCTATTACAAACTATCGCCCTATTACAAACTATCACCCTATTACAAACTATCGCCCTTTTACAAACTATCGCCCTATTACAAACTATCGCCCTTTTACAAACTATCGCCCTATTACAAACTATCACCCTGTTACAAACTATCACCCTATTACAAACTATCGCCCTATTACAAACTATCACCCTATTACAAACTATCGCCCTATTACAAACTATCACCCTATTACAAACTATCGCCCTATTACAAACTATCGCCCTATTACAAACTATCACCCTGTTACAAACTATCGCCCTGTTACAAACTATCACCCTGTTACAAACTATCGCCCTGTTACAAACTATCGCCCTATTACAAACTATCGCCCTATTACAAACTATCGCCCTGTTACAAACTATCGCCCTATTACAAACTATCGCCCTATTACAAACTATCGCCCTATTACAAACTATCGCCCTGTTACAAACTATCGCCCTATTACAAACTATCACCCTATTACAAACTATCGCCCTATTACAAACTATCGCCCTATTACAAACTATCACCCTATTACAAACTATCGCCCTATTACAAACTATCACCCTATTACAAACTATCGCCCTATTACAAACTATCGCCCTATTACAAACTATCACCCTATTACAAACTATCGCCCTTTTACAAACTATCGCCCTGTTACAAACTATCACCCTATTACAAACTATCGCCCTGTTACAAACTATCGCCCTATTACAAACTATCACCCTATTACAAACTATCGCCCTATTACAAACTATCGCCCTATTACAAACTATCACCCTATTACAAACTATCGCCCTATTACAAACTATCACCCTATTACAAACTATCGCCCTATTACAAACTATCGCCCTTTTACAAACTATCGCCCTGTTACAAACTATCGCCCTATTACAAACTATCGCCCTGTTACAAACTATCGCCCTATTACAAACTATCGCCCTGTTACAAACTATCACCCTATTACAAACTATCGCCCTGTTACAAACTATCACCCTATTACAAACTATCGCCCTGTTACAAACTATCACCCTATTACAAACTATCGCCCTATTACAAACTATCGCCCTTTTACAAACTATCGCCCTGTTACAAACTATCGCCCTATTACAAACTATCACCCTATTACAAACTATCACGCTATTACAAACTATCACCCTATTACAAACTATCGCCCTATTACAAACTATCGCCCTATTACAAACTATCGCCCTTTTACAAACTATCGCCCTGTTACAAACTATCGCCCTATTACAAACTATCACCCTATTACAAACTATCACGCTATTACAAACTATCGCCCTATTACAAACTATCGCCCTTTTACAAACTATCGCCCTGTTACAAACTATCGCCCTATTACAAACTATCACGCTATTACAAACTATCGCCCTATTACAAACTATCGCCCTATTACAAACTATCACCCTATTACAAACTATCACCCTATTACAAACTATCGCCCTATTACAAACTATCACGCTATTACAAACTATCACCCTATTACAAACTATCACGCTATTACAAACTATCGCCCTATTACAAACTATCACCCTATTACAAACTATCACCCTATTACAAACTATCTCCCTATTACAAACTATCACGCTATTACAAACTATCACCCTATTACAAACTATCACCCTATTACAAACTATCGCCCTATTACAAACTATCACCCTATTACAAACTATCACCCTATTACAAACTATCGCCCTATTACAAACTATCACCCTATTACAAACTATCACCCTATTACAAACTATCACCCTATTACAAACTATCACGCTATTACAAACTATCGCCCTATTACAAACTATCGCCCTATTACAAACTATCACCCTATTACAAACTATCACCCTATTACAAACTATCGCCCTATTACAAACTATCACCCTATTACAAACTATCACCCTATTACAAACTATCGCCCTATTACAAACTATCACGCTATTACAAACTATCACCCTATTACAAACTATCACGCTATTACAAACTATCGCCCTATTACAAACTATCACCCTATTACAAACTATCACCCTATTACAAACTATCTCCCTATTACAAACTATCACGCTATTACAAACTATCACCCTATTACAAACTATCACCCTATTACAAACTATCGCCCTATTACAAACTATCACCCTATTACAAACTATCACCCTATTACAAACTATCGCCCTATTACAAACTATCACCCTATTACAAACTATCACCCTATTACAAACTATCACCCTATTACAAACTATCACGCTATTACAAACTATCGCCCTGTTACAAACTATCGCCCTATTACAAACTATCACCCTATTACAAACTATCGCCCTATTACAAACTATCGCCCTGTTACAAACTATCGCCCTATTACAAACTATCACCCTATTACAAACTATCGCCCTATTACAAACTATCGCCCTTTTACAAACTATCGCCCTATTACAAACTATCGCCCTGTTACAAACTATCGCCCTGTTACAAACTATCGCCCTATTACAAACTATCACCCTATTACAAACTATCACCCTATTACAAACTATCGCCCTGTTACAAACTATCGCCCTGTTACAAACTATCGCCCTATTACAAACTATCACCCTATTACAAACTATCGCCCTATTACAAACTATCGCCCTTTTACAAACTATCGCCCTGTTACAAACTATCGCCCTATTACAAACTATCGCCCTGTTACAAACTATCGCCCTATTACAAACTATCACCCTATTACAAACTATCACCCTATTACAAACTATCACCCTATTACAAACTATCGCCCTATTACAAACTATCGCCCTATTACAAACTATCGCCCTATTACAAACTATCGCCCTATTACAAACTATCACCCTATTACAAACTATCGCCCTATTACAAACTATCGCCCTATTACAAACTATCACCCTATTACAAACTATCGCCCTATTACAAACTATCGCCCTTTTACAAACTATCGCCCTTTTACAAACTATCGCCCTATTACAAACTATCACCCTATTACAAACTATCGCCTATCGCCCTATTACAAACTATCGCCCTGTTACAAACTATCGCCTATCGCCCTATTACAAACTATCGCCCTATTACAAACTATCGCCTATCGCCCTTTTACAAACTATCGCCCTGTTACAAACTATCGCCCTATTACAAACTATCGCCTATCGCCCTTTTACAAACTATCGCCCTGTTACAAACTATCGCCCTATTACAAACTATCGCCCTATTACAAACTATCACCCTATTACAAACTATCACCCTATTACAAACTATCGCCTATCGCCCTTTTACAAACTATCGCCCTGTTACAAACTATCACCCTATTACAAACTATCGCCTATCGCCCTATTACAAACTATCGCCCTATTACAAACTATCGCCTATCGCCCTTTTACAAACTATCGCCCTGTTACAAACTATCGCCCTATTACAAACTATCGCCTATCGCCCTTTTACAAACTATCGCCCTGTTACAAACTATCGCCCTATTACAAACTATCACCCTATTACAAACTATCACCCTATTACAAACTATCGCCCTTTTACAAACTATCGCCCTGTTACAAACTATCGCCCTATTACAAACTATCGCCTATCGCCCTTTTACAAACTATCGCCCTGTTACAAACTATCGCCCTATTACAAACTATCGCCCTATTACAAACTATCACCCTATTACAAACTATCGCCCTGTTACAAACTATCGCCCTGTTACAAACTATCACCCTATTACAAACTATCGCCCTGTTACAAACTATCACCCTATTACAAACTATCACCCTATTACAAACTATCGCCCTGTTACAAACTATCGCCCTGTTACAAACTATCACCCTATTACAAACTATCGCCCTGTTACAAACTATCACCCTGTTACAAACTATCGCCCTGTTACAAACTATCGCCCTGTTACAAACTATCACCCTATTACAAACTATCGCCCTGTTACAAACTATCACCCTGTTACAAACTATCGCCCTATTACAAACTATCGCCCTATTACAAACTATCACCCTATTACAAACTATCGCCCTGTTACAAACTATCGCCCTGTTACAAACTATCGCCCTATTACAAACTATCGCCCTATTACAAACTATCGCCCTATTACAAACTATCGCCCTATTACAAACTATCGCCCTGTTACAAACTATCACCCTATTACAAACTTGCTTGACAGCGTTCTAAATACAGGACCGAGTCCTGTTACTCGTTCATACTTGTAAGCGTTCTCGGTCTTCTAAATATGCGTGTGCGTACGGACACAGATCATGAGTGACTCCAGCTAATAACTTTGGTTGTCGAGCCCCAAAATGCAACAGGGATTTTGGGTGAACAGGGCCTATAAGAGTTTATTTTTACCTGGAACATTTTGTTGAGCAGCTACACTTCTGCTATTTTGTTTTTGTGACAGCCAATCAGAGACTGCGGTTCCATGGCCTTAAAAACTTGCCTTCACCACGCGGGGCAAATCTGGTCGACCGATTCCACAGTATATAGTTCTGTGACCGATACAAACAACCACCACAAGCGGATTTGGACGGTTCAGAAAGTCGGGAGCAATCGTGTCAGTTGTCAGTCTCAGAGAATAGGAGGTTAATCTTCCCTATCCCTACGGATGTTAATCCCGACGGGGATTCACCTCGCTAATCCTAGAAGGGGGGGGCAGGGATAAACACAGTTGTTGCGTAACCGGGGTGGGGGGGATGTGCAACAAGGGACCATCTGGATCCATGCCGGAGCTACGACTTTGTAGCATTCCACACCCGTTTCCCGGGAACGCCGGATAAAGTGAGAATTCCTTGGATTTGTTTTCGTCCCAGGTTCAGGTACCCTCAATCCCTCCCAAGTCACATTGCAACGCAATTCACGACAGCGTAATTTCCCAAACGCTTAGCCAAAGTGACTTAGATAAAGTGCATTTAACATGGTATACAAACACCGCTACAGCTAAAGACAGACAAAGTTACAATTGTACAAGTGCATATCTCAAGACCTGAGAAAGAAAGGGAGAGTAGTTTTTTATATAATACAAACATTAATTGAGGTGTAGTTTGAAAATGTGTTGCAGACTACACCTACACAGATGTTTGTGGCAGACAGCCAGTGAATCTGCCCTCCTGGCTGATTGGAGAAGGTCGTTCTGCCATCATGGGACGGGGAGGGCAGAGAAGAGCCGGAGGCGGAGGGGGATAACAAAAATAATAAATAATAAAAATAATGTTATGTTAAAAATAACAGATACTGTCTGTACTAGCTCCCTCTAGAAACGTCGGCCCATTTTTAGCCGTTGAGCTGCTTATTTTGTTTTGCCCCCACCCCCTCCCGTGTCACATGACCGTCAGCCGTGTTGGAAAGTTGCCTTGGCATCGCTCTCTAGCAGGAGTTAAACTTATACGCCGAACAACACGCAGGCGGGCCGGGAGGGACGCTTATCGCTCTCCTGATAACCGTAGCCTCCCCTGTGTGTCCCAACGCCTCTGGCCCCAGTGCTCCTGGCTTCTGTTTAACCGGCCAATGGGAGCGGAGGAGGAGGGAGTGGGGGGGGGGGGGGGGGGTTTAACCGGGCGAACAAGCCGACTGGGTCACTGAGATAACAAAGGGCACTTTTTGTCGTAACGTGTTCCTTCCAAATGAGCAATGAGGGGAAGGTATTGACAACCACCATAAATACCGTGCGTGTGTGAGTGTCTGCGTGTGTGTGTGTGTGTGCCTGTGTGTGTGTGCCTCTGTGTGTGTGTGTGTGTGTGTGTGCCTGTGTGTGTGTGTGTGTGTGTGTATTTGTGTGTGTGTGTGTGTGCATGTGTGTGTGCCTGTGTGTGTGTGTGTGTGTGTGTGTGTGTGTGTTGTGTGAGTTGGAGGGGTCAAGTTAAGCATGGGCCAGTGTAGTAGATTTCAAGGACTATGACGCACCACATCACCCCAGGTGTGTGTGTGTGTGTGTGTGTGGGGGGGGGGGGGGCGGTGTCTTTAAACTCGTGACATTTCGCTGTCACATGCTCCCCCCCCAACCCCCCCCCCTTTGACACGGTTTCAGGGCCTGTTCGGCGGGGCAGCGGTGCTGTTGCAGGACACGGTGCTGAATGCACACACGGCGGAAGCGTTAATGATTCATACGCATTATTCATGTGACCCGTTTGCACCGCACACTGCACATTCCTCCCGGCCCCTCCCCCTCCCGTCTCATCCGCTAAAGATGTCAAAAGCGCCAGTCGGCTCGCGTCAGCAGCCTGTTTACGAGAGACGTAAGCTCGACTCTTTCATCGATTTATCTCCCGGTGAATCAACTTAATTAGTGTTAAATCATTCTGACGTGGGAGCGGAGGAAAAAAACAACAGCAACAATAAAAAAAAAACGCTGGTTCGGGCGGGAGGGCGGTACGGGAGAGTTCTGGAATGATTTTTAGTCCCAGTCAGCGCTGAGAAAATATGGTCAGCCAAGAAATGTGTGCAGTAAGTTTAGAGACTTAGAGAGCGTGCTATAAACCCATATTAATCACCACTCAGTATACAGCAGGTTCACTGAGGATTCTGGGATTCCAACCTCCACCCAAGTTTCACCACATCGGGGGGGGGGGGGTAATCCTGCCGATAACAATTCCCGGAAAAGGTGAGCGGAGAGAGGCCAGGCGGACCCTTCCACCTGGAAGTCCTATGACTTCCCTGCTCTAATTCCAGCCTCAGAAACTCCCATTGTAAGAATGCTGAATGTCAGGCAGGCGGCCAAAACCGATGATGTTCATTCAGACTGTTCCGGTTCTGCTGCAGTCCTGCTAAACCGAGCTGCCCCCGGGCCATCCGACGCTCCACAGGCTCGATCCGGCGCTACACAGGCCCCGCCCGGCTCTCTATTTTTATGCTCTGTTTATTTATTCAATTGTCTTAAATATACAGTATATCAGAGATGCGAAACTCAGTGCTGGGGGGCTCTGGTGTTGTCAGGTTTCTGTGGCGTCCTTTCAAGTTTTAGGCCTAGCAAAGCAGGCTAAATGCAGCTGAAGAACAGCAGACACAGCGCCCACTCCAGGACTGGAGATAAACCTGCAGACACAGTGCCCCCTACAGGGCTGGAGTTAAACCTGCAGACACAGCGCCCCCTCCAGGACTTGAGTTAAACTGCAGACACTGAGTCCCTCCAGGACTGGAGTTAAACCGGGGCTGCATTCGAATCCAATTTAACACGCTCCCTTCCCTTGCTGTCTTCCCTCGAGGGAGCTATCTTGTGACGCAATTTGCTACGTGCAGCAAGCAAACTTAAAAGGTACTCTGCAAAGGAGGACTGACGAGAAACAAACAAAAACGGAACTGAACCGCCCTTGCAACATTTTGGAAATGCAACACCATAGAGTTGAAATGTGAACGCTGCATAGTTCTGTGGTGACCGCCAACTTTTTCCATGTGGAGCATTCCATTGTGGGATTCCCTCCTTGCTGGAAGCTTGCATTTTATACCCTTGGTGGAAGGGAGGATAAACGAGGGAACAAGGGACTATAATTACTCCCTTCCCTTTCTTAAATTGGATCCGAATCACACTTGGTGTGGCTGCCATATTTCATCCTGGCATTTTGGGGATTCCCCCCTTGAAGCAAGGGAAGGGAATGACAGGAAGAAAGGATAAATTTTGGATCTGAACACAGCCCTGCAGACACTGCAGCCCTCCAGGACTGGAGTTAAACCTGCAGACACAGCGCCCCCTCCAGGCCTGGAGTTAAACCTGCAGACACTGCGGCCCACCAGGACTGGAGTTAAACCTGTAGATACTGCGGCCCGCCAGGACTGGAGTTAAACCTGCAGACACAGCGCCCCCTCCAGAACTGGAGTCTGTAGATCCCTGCTCTGAAATTTTAATTATTTTTTTTAACTGTAAGAGGGAACTATTTTCTGAGCTGTGAGCCATTTTAATGTCACCGGAGGAGTTACACAGCAGCGGGAGCAGCATGAGTAGCAGGAGCAGGAGGAGTAATGGGAGCAGGAGGAGTAATGGGAGCAGGAGGAGCAGCGGAAAACAGAGGAAGGCCCTCCAGCCTTAATTGGCCACTGGGATTTTATCCTTTTTTTGGCCCCTCAGAACAGAGTGTGGAAAAATACAGCAGAATGTCGCAGCGTCTTTTTTGGGCCGCGAGAGCCACCGTAACAGAGTGCAGTCTCAGTTCTGAATTCTTCAGTGTGGGGGGGGGGACTAATTTCGCCTGCGCCTCCCGTCGCGGATGAAAGCTCCTTGCAACAACAGCACCCTTTCCCTCTCCCTGCTACTTCCTAAATGTTTCCCATGATCCTCTGGGTCAGAGAGAGAGAGGAATCCTGGTGTGATGGACACATTTTTTACTCAGAGTACAAAAACGTTGCATCTGTGTGTGTGTGTGTGTGTGTGTGTGTGTGTGTGTGAGAGATTGAGTGTGTGAGTCTATGAGAGTGTGTGTGTGTGTGTGTGTGTGTGGTGGGGGGGACCTTTACAGTGACTCAGGCAGCTCCTGTGTTGAGGGCTGTTCTCCTTACTCAGCACGTCTGAAAGTAAGAGCTCAGTGCACAGCTGTTAGCCCAGCGGAGGCCTACTGCACAGCTGACTGGCCTGATGTACGCCTGACAGAGACAAGTAGGAAGCTTTGTGTGTGTGTGTGTGTGTGAGAGAGAAAGAGAGAGACAGGGTAGGTCCCAACAGCAAAAGAATAGTAAAAATAATTATATACAGTCTATATATAGTCTATAGTATATATTTTCAATTCAACATGAATGTGAAACTGCAACAGAGCTACTTATAACCAAGGTTGAAATGCATTTTTTAAAATCATTAATATATATACAGTGTGTGCTATTTTTTAAAGCAGTCTTTAATTGTCGCTACTTTTTTTTTGTGCCAAAAGAATGTCACCTTGGCATTCCGGAGTTCCTCATTCATCTTGGCGGGAACAAACGAGAGCGACCCAGTTCTCTAACACTTCCCAGATTGCTCCTGTCGGAACGTGTTCTGCGGCATTCCCATTGCTTAATGCACTTATAACAAATAAAACTCCAGATCAATAACCTCCGTAATTCACTAAAGGCTACAGCGGGAAATGATCGGGGGGGGGAGGGGGCAGATGACGTTATGCATTTCTTGTTACGATCACTACGTTCACAGCGGTTAAACGTGCAGTTTTGGAAAAGGGTCGATTCCACGACGCACAGGGAAAGGTAAAAAATAATAAAAGAAGGAAACTCAAACCGAGGAGGAAAATTCTGGAAAACGCTTCACTGCCCAGACTGCATCGTACCGACCCTCATTGTTCCGGTCGGAACGTTGAGATCAGATCGGAGTTGTCTGGGGAATCTCAAATGTCATTCCATCAGACTGCTGTAGGCGGAGATGCAGAAGCCCATTGTGGAAAGAGCATGTTTTTTTTTTTCCCAAGCCACTGCACGTGTACTCTAACATGTACTCTAAAGGAAACCCGCTGAATTTTTAGCAATATGGCCAGTGACAATCGGACCCTTTTTATCTGGTAGGAAACCGGACCCAGGACGGCTCACTGTTCACATGCACCACCACCCTTGTGCCGCTGTCTGAAAGACCCGATTTTATGGGGATCACTTTGTTCCTTTGCTCCCATCACACCTAGAACCCACCCCCCCCAGACCCCCCCCCTGTCCCTCCCCCTCCTCTTCTCCTTCTCCAGGCTGTTCATGTACAACAATACGCTTTCTCAGCTCCTGCTGTGAACCCGATCCGCCTGTGTATCCAGGCAACCGGATCTTATGAGAGAAGCCGACCTACAACTTCACAGCGGATTGAATGACGACCCGAATGGACTGTAACCCGCGCGCGGAGCGGAGGCCGAGCCGCTCTCACCTTACAGACGGGCCTCAGTGCGGAGACAATAAAAGAAAGGAGGTGATTTTAGAGCGCATGGGAGGGAAGGGGGCGTGAGTTTTCAGAGGAAGCTGAATCATGGTAGAGCAGGTGACTGGAGTGGCTCCAGAATTTGGTTAAAGCGGAGCGGTACCAGGAAGCAGAACCGCAGAACTAGGGAACGTTTCCTTCAGTTTACTCGGATAAGGAACCGAATAGCTCGCCCCTCCTCAAAGACAAATAACGGCATGGGGAGCTAAACAAGCTTTTAACGCATCTAAGATTCTGTCACCGTGCCATCAACCACTGTTAGTTTTTGAGAAGCTTGAACCGGGGGTGTCCAATATTATCCGAAAAGGGCCGGTGTGGGTGCAGGGTTTTGTTTTCGCCCAGCACTAAGACACCTGATTCAACTAGTTAACTAAATATGGTCTTCAATCAAGACATTGATATGTAGAATCAGATGGCTTGGTGCAGGGCCAGAACTAAAAGCTGCACCTACACCGGCCCTTTTAAGGTCCGATGGTGTACCCCCGAGATAGAAAGACTCGAATTGGGAATGAACAGAGGGCCAAGGGTCTTGTGAATACCTGTAAATCAGTAGTGAACAATGGAGACAGCGTCATCCTCTTCTCATACCTGAAGAGGGAGGTGCCCA
Source organism: Synaphobranchus kaupii (assembly GCA_029718625.1). Lineage (NCBI taxonomy): Eukaryota > Metazoa > Chordata > Actinopteri > Anguilliformes > Synaphobranchidae > Synaphobranchus > Synaphobranchus kaupii. The sequence goes on along the minus strand of CM056379.1, from coordinate 111,958,906 downwards.
AATTTTGGGGGCGGAGTCACAGGAACACTGAAGATCAGGATTGGCTGGAACTGCGTGCATGTCCTAAATTTCTCATGAGTACAGAATCTCTCATTTTCTCAGTTTTTTTTTTTTTTTCCAGATTTGACTCGAGTTATTTGCCCATGTGGTAGAATAATATTTGTTGGCAAAAAAATAAAATAATTGCACTCAGATTGAGGCCAGTGGAATAAAACATTGGCACTGTTTTTGTAACGTTCCGTTCCCGTCCTGTCCGTTTTCCATGTTTTCCTTGTTTCCTTCCGTGTCATGTTGGATCCCTTGTCCGTGTTTCCCTCCTGGCTGTGGACTGGGCGTCTCCCTCGGGTACTTTTGGTTTCATTTTCCACTTTAGCTTCCGCCTATCACTCGCCCCTCTCGTTACTCACATTCCTCACTGCTGTGCTTCGGCAATCACTCCTGATTTAACATCACACCTGTTTCTCGTTTTCTCCTTCACTTCCTGCACCATTTAAACCCCTGGCTGGCTGCTATTCAGCGCCAGTTCGTTGACTAACCTACCGTGTTTGTTTCGTATCCCGTTTCTGGTCCAGTGTTTGTGAGCCTGCTGGTTCATACCTGTTCGCCTGGTTTCCTGACTGGTAGCTATCTCTGCTAAACTTTCGCTGCTGCATGCATTTACCTGTTTCCCTTCAAAACCTCCAGACGCCGCAGTTCCAGTCTTCCCGCAGCTGTGTTTGTCCTCCCCGTGTTACGTACCTCCCGTACTCGTGTTGCGGTACCAGGACCTCTGCATGCCAGCCGGCTTACGCCAGTATTGCCCGAGCTACGCCGCACCTTCCAACTCGGCGGTGCATTCACCAGCTACAGTCCTGTCACAACACCCTGCCTTTAACCTCTGCTTTCTGCCCGGTTACTCAAGCTACCCGGTCCAGTTTTCCAGTCCTGTTCCAGCCCAGTTCCGATCCAGTTTCCTGTCCAGCTCCAGTCCAGTTTCCAGTCCAGTTCCAGTCCAGTTCCGGTGTTTTAGACACCTCCGTTCAAGTCCAGTTCCGGCTTGGAACAAGTTCCGTGCCGTCCCCTGTGTTCCTGAGTGGACCTTCCGGTCCAGTTTCCAGTCCAGTTCCAGTCCAGGTCCGGTGTTTCATACACCTCCGTTCAAGTCCAGTTCCGGCTTGGAACAAGTTCCGTGCCGTTCCCGTTTCCTGAGTGGACCTCCCGGTCCAGTTTCCAGTCCAGTTCCCAGTCCAGTTCCAGTCCAGTTCCGGTGTTTTATACACCTCCGTTCAAGTCCAGTTCCGGCTTGGAACAAGTTCCGTGCCGTTCCCGTTTCCTGAGTGGACCTTCCGGTCCAGTTACCAGTCCAGTTCCGATCCAGTTTCCAGTCCAGTTCCAGTCCAGTTCCAGTCCAGTTCCGGTGTTTTAGACACCTCCGTTCAAGTCCAGTTCCGGCTTGGAACAGTTCCGTGTTTCTTCAAGTCCAGCTCCGGCTTGGAGCAGTCCTCAGTTGGACGCTATCCTGTGTTAACTAACTAACCTGTTTTGCTCCCGTGTACAGCTTTGGGACCACCCCAACGCTTAATAAAGTTCCACTTTCTGTAATCTGTCTCCTGGTCGTTGCACTTGGGTTCGTCCCGTATCAGGATCGTAACAGAACGAACTGGCCAACAATATGGACCCAGCCGATCTGGAACAGATTCGCCACGCCTTCTCCTGCCAAACTGCGATCAGCGACCAACAGGGTCGCCGTTTGGATGATGTGCTGGAAGTAGTTAGGGGCATCACGGAGCAAGTATCCCAACTTTCGCTCCACCAACCGCTACTACGGATTCCAGCCAACCCTACTCCTTCCTCTCCCGAACCCCATCCGGAGGCACCGGCTCCCACTTCCAGCCGTGAGCCCCGTGTACAACACCCCGAGTTATATCGCGGGGGGTTGGGGAGATGTCGTGAATTTCTACTTAAATGTGACATAGTGTTTCGGATGCAGCCCTCCTCCTTCGCCTCTGACTCCAGCAAGATCGCGTTCATTATGAGCAGCCTGGGAGGGAGCGCCCTGGAGTGGGCTACATCCATCTGGGACAGCCAGGCTCCGTTATGCAGCAACTTCGCAGCCTTTACGGCAGAGATGCGACGTGTGTTTGAACACCCGACCTGTGGACGTGACGCTACCCAGCGTCTGCTTCAAGTTCGCCAAGGCAACCGCAGTGTCGCAGAAATGGCCATTCAGTTTCGTACCCTCGCCGCGGAGTCAGGATGGAATGACGCCTCCCTCCAGGGGGCTTTCCGCCAAGCTCTCAGCGAGGAACTCAAGGACCAGCTTGCCACTCGGGAGGAATCCAACTCCCTTAATAGCCTCATCAGCCTCGCTATAGCCATCGATAATCGTCTCCGCATCCGGGCCCGGGAGCGGGGAGGAAGTTCCGGGCGTCATTCGCCCTCCGTCGTCTCTAATGTTCATTCACACTCCATCACTGGATCTCGGGCGCCTACGGGCGGGTCCGAGGAAGAGCCCATGCAACTGGGCAGAGTTGCGGTCAATCCCGAGGAGCGTCAGCGCCGTCAGCGCACCAGATCCTGTTTCTATTGCGGCAAGCCTGGCCATCAGATCGCCTCCTGTCCCATTCGCCCAAAAGAAGGGGCTCGCCAGTAAGACTGGGCGTACTGACGAGCCCCATCGTCCCCAACCATGCTGCCCAGGACCGCCTCATGTTCAAGGCTACTCTCCTTTGGAAGGACAAGACCCTATCTTCTTCGGCCCTAATTGACTCCGGAGCTGACGCCAGCTTCATGGATATCACCTTCGCCAGGAGGGCCGGCATTCCCACGGAACGTCTCACTTCACCCATTTCAGCTCTAGCTCTGGACGGTAGGAGTTTGGGGTTAGTTACCCACTCCACCGTTCCTATCCAGTTAATTCTATCTGGCAATCATCGGGAGTCCATTCAGCTATTACTGATTAACTCCCAACAATCTGCTCTGGTTTTAGGTCAGACCTGGCTTCGCCTCCACAATCCCCATATTGACTGGAAAGCCGGTCGCATCCTGGCGTGGAGTGCCCACTGTCTAGCCAGCTGTCTCCGTTCTGCACTACCCCCTCCGGGGCCCAGTAAACCCTGTTCCATGCAACCTATACCGGATTTAACGAATGTTCCCAGCGAGTATCACGACCTCGCGCAAGTATTTTCTAAATCACGTGCTCTGTCCTTACCTCCTCACAGGCCGTATGACTGCGCCATTGACCTACTGGCTGGAGCTAAACTGCCATCGGGACGCCTCTACAGTCTGTCTGGACCGGAGAAACTAGCCATGGAGGAATACATCCACGACTCCCTCGCTTCGGGTATTATCCGTCCCTCTTCATCCCCAGTCGGTGCAGGGTTCTTCTTCGTTGGGAAGAAGGATGGCTCCCTGCGACCCTGCATCGACTACCGGGGCCTCAACCAGGTCACCATCCGTAACAAATACCCTCTTCCCCTCATTAACACCGCCTTTGAAGCCCTCTCTCCAGCTGTGACGTTCACCAAGCTCGACCTCCGGAATGCGTATCACTTGGTGCGTATCCGTGAGGGGGACGAGTGGAAGACTGCTTTTAATACCCCGTTGGGCCACTACGAATACCTGGTGGTCCCTTTCGGCCTTACTAACGCCCCAGCAGTCTTCCAGAGCATGGTGAACGACGTCCTGCGGGACCTCCTAGGGAGGAGCGTTTTTGTTTATATCGATGATATTTTAATTTTTTCTCAATCCCCGCAGGAGCATGTCCGTCACGTTCGAGAGGTTCTCCAGCGGCTGTTGGAGAATCAGCTGTTTGTTAAGGCTGAGAAATGTTCCTTCCACGCTTCCACGGTCCCGTTCCTCGGCTTCATTATCGAGGAGGGCAGTATCCGGGCGGACCCTGTGAAAATCAAGGCGGTGACAGAATGGCCCCAACCCACCTCCCGCAAGCACCTTCAACAGTTCCTGGGGTTTGCAAATTTCTACCGCCGCTTTATTCGCAATTACAGTTCCATTGCTGCTCCCCTGACTAAACTCACTTCCGTTGCCCTGCCTTACTGTTGGAATTCCGATGCCCAGCGAGCTTTCGAGCTACTCAAGGCTCGGTTTTCCTCAGCACCTATCCTCCTTCACCCTGACACTTCTCGGCAGTTTGTCGTTGAGGTGGATGCCTCCGACACCGGCGTGGGGGCCATTCTGTCTCAACGGTCCGCCTCTGATAGCAAGCTCCATCCCTGCGCATTCTTCTCCCGGAGGCTGTCCTCCGCCGAGAGGAACTACGATGTCGGGGATCGGGAACTGCTGGCGATAAAACTGGCTCTTGAGGAGTGGCGCCACTGGCTGGAGGGGGCAGGTACCCCTTTTCTTGTTTTTACCGACCATCAAAACCTCATTTATTTAAGATCTGCCAAGAGGCTCAATTCTCGTCAGGCTAGATGGTCGTTATTTTTTGCACGCTTTAATTTCTCTGTTTCTTTCCGCCCTGGTTCCCGTAATATTAAAGCAGATGCCCTGTCCCGCATTTTTTCCCCTCCCTCCAGTCCTGCTGATCCGGAGCCCATTTTGCCGGCCTCCTGTGTGGTGGCTGCGGTCTCCTGGGAGATTGAGGGCATTGTGAAGGCCGCCCAGACTTCCCAACCGGACCCCCGCAATAACCCTAACTCCTGTCTTTTTGTCCCCGATTCCGTCCGCTCCCAGGTCCTCGAATGGGTTCACGCCTCGTGCCTGGCATGTCACCCAGGTGTCGCCAGAACTATCGCCCTCGTCAGGAGGAGTTTCTGGTGGCCTACCCTTAAAGGGGATACCCGTGCCTTCGTCCTGGCCTGCTCGGTGTGCGCCAGGAGCAAGGCTTCCCACCAGCCTCCCTCCGGTCTTCTCCTTTCCCTCCCCGTCCCTGGCCGTCCTTGGAGTCACATTGGTGTGGACTTCGTAACCGGTCTGCCGTTGTCAGAAGGTAACACCGTCATTCTGACAATAGTGGACCGGTTCTCCAAGGCGGTTCACTTTGTTCCCCTCCCCAAGCTCCCGTCCGCCCTTGAAACCGCTGAGCTCTTGGTGCTACACGTGGTCAGGCTGCACGGGATCCCCTCTGACATCGTGTCAGACCGTGGGCCCCAGTTCTCCTCCCGAGTTTGGAGGGCGTTCTGTGCAGCCCTGGGTGCCTCTCCTAGTCTTTCCTCGGGTTTCCATCCCCAGTCTAATGGTCAGGCAGAGAGGGCGAACCAGGACCTGGGGGCCGCCCTGCGGTGCGTTACAGTGCGCAATCCTGCCTCTTGGAGCCGGTTTCTCCCCTGGGTCGAGTACGCACATAACTCCCTTAAAAGTGCCTCTACTGGCCTATCCCCGTTTGAGTGTGCTTTAGGCTATCAACCCCCTCTTCTGTCGACCCAGGAGGCCGAGATAGCTGTCCCCTCTGTTAGGGCCCATGTCCTTCGTTGTAAAAACATTTGGAGACTCACACGCACCGCACTCCTTCACGCCAATTCCCGCTCCCAACGTCTGGCGGACCTTCACAGGACCGCAGCCCCACAGTATAGGGCCGGTCAGCAGGTCTGGCTCTCCACTGCAAACATCTCCCTTCCCTCTTCATCCAGAAAGCTTCAGCCCCGTTTTATTGGTCCCTTCCCCATCATTTGTCTAGTTAACCCGGTGTCTGTTAAACTTTCCCTCCCCGCCTCCCTCAAAGTTTACCCTGTGTTTCATGTGTCCCAGGTTAAGCCTGTCTCCTCCAGCCCCCTCAGTACCCCTACCATCCCGCCTCCTCCCGTCCGAGTTGTTGACAACGCCCCGGCCTACACGGTGAACCGTGTTATTGATATCCGCCGCAGGGGCCGGGGTTTCCAATACCTCGTCGACTGGGAGGGGTACGGTCCTGAGGAGAGGTCGTGGCTCCACAAGAGCCTGATCTTGGACCATTCAGTAATCCAAGACTTCCACGAACAGTTCCCTGACAAGACCAGGCCTCCGGGTACGCCAGGTGGCGTACATTGAGGGGGGGGTACTGTAACGTTCCGTTCCCGTCCTGTCCGTTTTCCATGTTTTCCTTGTTTCCTTCCGTGTCATGTTGGATCCCTTGTCCGTGTTTCCCTCCTGGCTGTGGACTGGGCGTCTCCCTCGGGTACTTTTGGTTTCATTTTCCACTTTAGCTTCCGCCTATCACTCGCCCCTCTCGTTACTCACATTCCTCACTGCTGTGCTTCGGCAATCACTCCTGATTTAACATCACACCTGTTTCTCGTTTTCTCCTTCACTTCCTGCACCATTTAAACCCCTGGCTGGCTGCTATTCAGCGCCAGTTCGTTGACTAACCTACCGTGTTTGTTTCGTATCCCGTTTCTGGTCCAGTGTTTGTGAGCCTGCTGGTTCATACCTGTTCGCCTGGTTTCCTGACTGGTAGCTATCTCTGCTAAACTTTCGCTGCTGCATGCATTTACCTGTTTCCCTTCAAAACCTCCAGACGCCGCAGTTCCAGTCTTCCCGCAGCTGTGTTTGTCCTCCCCGTGTTACGTACCTCCCGTACTCGTGTTGCGGTACCAGGACCTCTGCATGCCAGCCGGCTTACGCCAGTATTGCCCGAGCTACGCCGCACCTTCCAACTCGGCGGTGCATTCACCAGCTACAGTCCTGTCACAACACCCTGCCTTTAACCTCTGCTTTCTGCCCGGTTACTCAAGCTACCCGGTCCAGTTTTCCAGTCCTGTTCCAGCCCAGTTCCGATCCAGTTTCCTGTCCAGCTCCAGTCCAGTTTCCAGTCCAGTTCCAGTCCAGTTCCGGTGTTTTAGACACCTCCGTTCAAGTCCAGTTCCGGCTTGGAACAAGTTCCGTGCCGTCCCCTGTGTTCCTGAGTGGACCTTCCGGTCCAGTTTCCAGTCCAGTTCCAGTCCAGGTCCGGTGTTTCATACACCTCCGTTCAAGTCCAGTTCCGGCTTGGAACAAGTTCCGTGCCGTTCCCGTTTCCTGAGTGGACCTCCCGGTCCAGTTTCCAGTCCAGTTCCCAGTCCAGTTCCAGTCCAGTTCCGGTGTTTTATACACCTCCGTTCAAGTCCAGTTCCGGCTTGGAACAAGTTCCGTGCCGTTCCCGTTTCCTGAGTGGACCTTCCGGTCCAGTTACCAGTCCAGTTCCGATCCAGTTTCCAGTCCAGTTCCAGTCCAGTTCCAGTCCAGTTCCGGTGTTTTAGACACCTCCGTTCAAGTCCAGTTCCGGCTTGGAACAGTTCCGTGTTTCTTCAAGTCCAGCTCCGGCTTGGAGCAGTCCTCAGTTGGACGCTATCCTGTGTTAACTAACTAACCTGTTTTGCTCCCGTGTACAGCTTTGGGACCACCCCAACGCTTAATAAAGTTCCACTTTCTGTAATCTGTCTCCTGGTCGTTGCACTTGGGTTCGTCCCGTATCAGGATCGTAACAGTTTTGATAATAAAATGATCGTTTTTAAAGAATGAAGTGGGGTTGTCTTTCATCTTCATTCATCCTAAAACAAGTTCATGTAAAACACATCCATACGAGTTTAGCACTTCTCTCCTGAAACTAAATAAGCATTTCTTCCTTATGAGGGTTCACACCATATCTTAAAACACGTTTAAAAAAAAAATCACAGTTAAGAAAAAAGTTACATATTTCTCTCTCTTGACAAAAGCAATGAAAACTGTTTCCCCCACAGAACCAGTTAAGCAGGTGACACCTGCCGGGGCGGGGCCACACCTGAGGCCCAGCCATGTCGGGACCCCCACCTGGGCCCCGGCCGAGTCGGGACACGCCCCCCCCCCCACCCCCGGGGGACACGGCCGATTGCCCGAAACCCTCGGATGAGCTCGATAAGCCGCTTCATCACCAGACGGTGTCGCCGCCAGAAGCAGGGCATCATGGTCAATGCGGTTCGGCTACAGACAACAGGCACAGACAGTTAAAAAGAAGGTGTGCAAGACTGCACTTGTAAGTGGGACACAGTCTGTTAGGGAGAACAGTGGCTCTCAAACCAGGTGCCCGGACTGAAAAAAATGAAAGCACCTGTGTTGGGGGAGGGGAGGGGAGGGCGGGGGGTGCAGTTGATTACAAAGCAATACGAGCACCCCCACCCTGGGGGTAAATGCAAACAATCCTGAAAAAAAAAAGGTTCAATCCACCAGTAGTTACTGTAAACATCCCTCAGGGGCTTAGCCTGAGCTCAGGGGCCCCTGTGAAGCCTCAGGATTTAAAGGGGGGGGGGCAGCACATCTGACGGGTTGCCATGGAAACCCCCCCCCCCCCCCCCCCCCCCCACCTTGTCTTTTGTCTGTCCCCCACCCATTAGACAACACCCCCACAAAGGTGTCTGCAGAGACAGGGGTTTCCATTAAAGCTGGAAGCGATGTCTGACTTCCAACTCCTGCCCAGAAAAAAAGATAATCACTGCACTCCACCCCGACCCCCAGCACCTGAAAGTGTCTGATATAAGTCACTGATTGGCTGAAAGCATTTGATATAAGTCACTGATTGGCTGAGAGAGTCATACAAAATCACACAAAGAAACACACCTTGTTTCCAGAGGCCTAAAGGAATCCACAGAGACCCACAGGCTAGTGTTGATCCAATACCAAATTTTTTGACTTTGATACCGATACCAGCTTTGGTACCTCGATATCGATACAAAATCAATACCACGGCAAACTCAATACCCACTGATAACCAAGAATTTCTCATAAAATTCAATGTAAATTTAAAATAACTTTTCAAAAAATATATTTATTAACAAAATACCTGACATACGAAATCAGAAATAAAGTTACTCAAGACCTGGGCCCGTTTCCTCGTAGCCGGCTAACTGACTTTCCTCAGCAATGTTAGCCAGCTAACTGAGTTATCCACGTATGAGAAACGGGGTCCTGGCTAGAGTATCTTGCTTTATACAATATATTTAGTTTGCATTCATCAAATGACACTGGGGCCATCCAGGACTGGAGTTAAACCTGCAAGCACTGGGGCCATCCAGGACTGGAGTTAAACCTGCAAGCACTGGGGCCATCCAGGACTGGAGTTAAACCTGCAAGCACTGCGGCCCTCCAGGACTGGAGTTAAACCTGCAGACACTGTGGCCCTCCAGGACTGGAGTTAAACCTGCAGACACTGCGGCCCTCCAGGACTGGAGTTAAACCTGCAAGCACTGTGGCCCTCCAGGACTGGAGTTAAACCTGCAGACACTGTGGCCCTCCAGGACTGGAGTTAAACCTGCAGACACTGCGGCCCTCCAGGACTGGAGTTAAACCTGCAAGCACTGCGGCCCTCCAGGACTGGAGTTAAACCTGCAGACACTGTGGCCCTCCAGGACTGGAGTTAAACCTGCAGACACTGCGGCCCTCCAGGACTGGAGTTAAACCTGCAAGCACTGTGGCCCTCCAGGACTGGAGTTAAACCTGCAAGCACTGGGGCCATCCAGGACTGGAGTTAAACCTGCAAGCACTGCGGCCCTCCAGGACTGGAGTTAAACCTGCAGACACTGTGGCCCTCCAGGACTGGAGTTAAACCTGCAGACACTGCGGCCCTCCAGGACTGGAGTTAAACCTGCAAGCACTGTGGCCCTCCAGGACTGGAGTTAAACCTGCAAGCACTGGGGCCCCTCCAGGACTGGAGTTAAACCTGCAGACACTGCGGCCCTCCAGGACTGGAGTTAAACCTGCAAGCACTGTGGCCCTTCAGGACTGGAGTTAAAACAGGTTTGTCAGACAAAGTCATATTTTGATTGGGTAATGTAGCATTACCCGACAGTGACAACACTTTGGAGTTTTCTTAAGGCGATTCAACCCAAAGGGATTTCTATGTCATTTCTTGCCCTGCAAACAGCAATGACAAATGTGTTGGTTTTTTTTCGTGTCACGAATAGGATGTTTTTTTTTTTTTTTCGTATAGTACAGAAGATCTTTCTTTCTGCTGCACAGTGAACTCTGAGAAAGCGGTTCCCTTCCTCTCTCAGTACGGAGACAGACCTCTCTCTCATTCCCCGGCTAAAGCCTTCTCATCCGTCTGGGGTTGGGAATTTCACACAGCTCAGCGAGACGGGTTCTGTCCTTCCCCCCAAAAAAAAAAAACTCAGGCTTCTGTGCTCCCATTGAGACTTTCAGGGAAAAAATGCGAGACTGTCTGGCAAGCGCACAGCATCGGCACACATGTCTGGGCCTTCACATTCTTTGCACGCAGTATGCAGTATGCAGTATGCCATTACTTATATTACCCAGCAAACCCACATACTCAAACCCACACTCAAAAATGTTGCCGCAATAGACGATGAGACATTTTAGCTTACTGTATTTTAAATAGTTATACATGCTCATATTTTGTACCTTTGGGTATGTTTATGTAAAGTATATGCATTTATGCGTTTCTAAAGTGCTATTGTCGAAAACACTTTTCTAAAATATACAATTCTAAAATACCATCATCTAAAATACATTATTCTACACTACTATTGTCTAAAATACTACTCTTAAATACATTATTCTAAAATACTATTGTCTTGTATGCTATTCAAAAATGCATTATTCTACAATAATATTGTCTTATTTTACTATCTCTTGCCAGATTGCATGTAGACAGTTGCAGTGATATGCTTGGAAGGTGTCACCTGCTTAACTGGTTCTGAGGGGGAAAAGGTTTTCATTGCTTTTGTCTCTTGTGAGAGAGAGAAATATGTATTTTCATGGAAGGAACACAAAGAGCTGTTTGAAATGGTCGGGTTGTGAAAGACTGAATCACACACAGAGACGGGAGTTGAGCTGAGGTCCCTCTTTGGTTTTTATGAAAATTTAATTCCCCACAACCCCCCCCCCCCCCCCCTTCCTTCTGACTGACTGTTACACAGCGACCTTCTGAATTTGATCGTCTCATTTCTTTCATTTTCATAATTTGCATATTTTCATAACCCTTCTCCTTTCTCACCCAATTACCACCAACGCTTCAGTTCCACTCTCGAATGCTCTCCTCGTGCCGTGCGCCCCGATCCGTCTGATCCGAGAGGTCCCCTCGCTCTACCCAATTCCCAATCCCAAGGTTTCTCTTTGGGAAGTAATGTTTAAACACAGCCGGACGGGTGAAACGGTGCATTAAGATTAAGTTAAAGGGGAATTCCACTCAAAAACAACATTAACCTTATTTAACAGATCAAGGCGCAACTAATTAAGTCTCTCTTTGTGGCTGCATGGCCAAATAAAAAATCTCTCTGTGCTGAGATATTTGAATATAAAGTTGAAATTTTGAGTGGCCCTGACATCATCACCTGCCTTATTGAATCACCCGGTAAGGAACCATGTCAACGAACGTTACATTATGATCCATGACCATGAAAAGTAGACTAACATATGGTGAGCTGACCACAATTGAATGGTTTAATGATGCAATTTTCTAGGCTAGTGTCGTTAGCTGTTGTCAGCCATGGGTTTTAAATCTGTTTTCCATGCAGTAGGCTAAGCTATAGTAGCTAACCCTGTATTCGTTTATGGCAGGAGATCAGATATCGGAAGTGGTAAACACGTCATTTCAACATCAGTGCGTTCGAGTTGCACTGGGAAAGTTTTAGCTTTGCTAGCAAACATAGCTAAAACAGCTAACAACTACAACAATGACGTTTTAACTTTTAAAAAATTTAAAAGCATTTCATACTGAAAAACGGGAGGTGGGGGTTGATTTCCCGATCCCTGATTTCCGACATGGAACTCCTAGTTGGTAAGGCGTTTTATGAACCTACTTTTTGAGAAACGAGTAGCCTAAGTGTTACAGACTTCTGGCTAGGCTGGCTAATGTTTTCACGATACCATAGATAAATGCAGGGCTGTGTTTTCCTAAATTAATGGCCGTATTTCCCCGTTTTTCTGGAGACGGAGCTAATATTGGTGGTATTTTTTTCAGTAGAACTGTTACATTAGTGGCTAACTTGGCAGCGAGTTACGTGGCCTCTCTAGTCTCAAAGAGACGCTGCAGGCAGCAGGACTAGCAGTGAAACGCCCAGCCCCTCGACGTCCGCTCAGGGAACGTCATTCAGTGGGCGTGGCAACCTGTTGTCTGACAACGCCCATAAACTGGAAGTGCCTTGGCCGTTGTAGTTCATAGTAACACAAGTACCTGGTGCATGTGCAGTAGTTTGAGGCTATATCTCTGCTCTCACTACAGGTAGAATGTTGGCTGAGAATCCATTTTAATCAGGAGGAGAGCTACTTTTCTAGAAATCAAACATCATTTATGGGTGGAATTACCCTTTAACACTGTTTATTTATGGGAAGCGGAATGTTTTATTGAGCCAGAACCCAGCCAAACGGACTTCCGCTGCGACATTCCAAACCCCTTTTCCGACAGTCCTGTCCAGTTTCCTTTGTTTCGCCGGGTTGCCGTGGAAATGCACGCCAAGGCGCCAGTGAGAAGCACCCCCCTCCCCCACCCCGATTTCGGCTCAGCTGCACATCACTGAGACATGCCAGCGCCTGTAGCGTGTGGCGTGTAGTTTTATCACGTGTTCCATACGTATGACCTCCCGTGACTGACCCCTATAAGCCTCAAACGCGCCGACTCGCTGGAAACCGCTTCCCCCGTCCCGCCTTTCCTTCGAGTCACGGTCTTAAGAGAACAAATCAGGTAGCTGCTCAAATCTCAAATCCCCGGTGGCGTAAAATGCAAAAAACACGCAACACACCTCGCTGTGTTCAGAACAGGCCGGCTGACGCTGTAAACACCGGCGTTCCCAGGCAGGTTCGAATCCGCCAGACATTAGCCCGAGCGTTCCCTACCCGGATCTTCGGAAGGACAAGAAGCGGAATATTCCGTCCCCTGTCCCCCCTCCCTCCCTCCCTCCCTCTCCTGGCTTGTTGGTTTAGTTTGCGTATGTAAACACAAACAGCTGCCGTGCGCATCCTATTTTGGCCGCAGAAACCTTGATTCCCTGTCAGCGGGGGAAGTTCCCTCCCCAGCGAGCCGTGACAGGTGCACCCAACCGACCCCCCCCCCCCTAGTCAGCTGCAGCTGCCAATCCTATCACGGGCCAGTGAGCCCTGTGGAAACAGGAAGTGACATGCAGGCTGCGACTCTCCGCCGCCATCAGCACAGCCATCTCAGCTCTCACGGGTCAGATAGGGAGAAAGAGAGACAGAGAGAGGAGGAGGGGGAGAAATAGAGAAAGAGGGAGAGAGAGAGAGAGAGAGAGAGAGGGAGAGGGGAAAGGGAGAGAAAGACCTGAAAGAGACTCAACCCAAATCCCTGCTTCCCAGTGAGGATCAGGAGGAGTGCTGCACATTCCCAGTAGAACCAGACTGCTGTGTGATGTCATCACCATGGCCCGGCTCTCCCATCTGCCCCCACAAATCAGCAAGCGCCCCGCCGGGTCTTTTCCACTCTGTGTGCTGAGCGGCCCTGTATGTTTACGCGTACACACACACACACGCACACGCACACGCACACACACACACACACACGCACACGCACACGCACACACACGCACACACACACACACGCCACACACACACATAGTCCTCACGCAGGCTCACACAGTAACAAGAGAGTCACAGATTGAGTTATTACTTATGGAAACCCCCCCCCCCCCCGTGTGCGCTGACCCTGGAGGATGGGGGGGGGGGGGGGTCCCACTTCCCGCTAAAACGCTCCAGGAGGGGCGCTTCCCGCTTCCCGTCGCGCACGCCCGCCTGTCAGTAGAGGCCTGGGGGGAGAGAGAGGCCACGGGCACACCCCGCTTTAGGGGGGGCCTTTCCGTGACCTTTAGACCTCTCCCCCTCTGGGCCAAGCGGCTGACGCTATGCTGCACTCACGTAACCCCCCCCCGCCCCCCCCGCCGCCAAACGGGCGGAGGGGGTGACGGAGGGTTCACAGGATAGCGTGGCACGAGGGTCTTCCTGCAGCTGAGCCTCGGTTGGTGGGGAGGGCTTAATTTTCATAAATTAGGCATCTACACTCTCACATTCCGTTTCACCTTCCACAGATATTAACAAATGCCACCTCCCCACCTCCACCCACCTCTGCCTACACCCCCCACCGATGGGAGACCCCCCATCAGGCAAAAAAACAAAAACTCTACCGTGCGTGCCATCGCGCCAGAGAGTCGCTTCGGATCAGTCTCTGGGATTGGCCGCGTGTGTTCCTAACGCGGCGATAGGCCGAACTCCGCAAACGCGCCCTGATTCTCACAGCCTCGCGCTCCTGTTTCCTCCTCTGCCCCCCCACCCACCCCCCCCTCTCGTCCCGGTCCCTCCACAGCCGCCCGGGGGTCAAAGGCAGTTCGGTCGCTCGGCGGTTTTGCACGCCACGCGCGTTAGGCGGCCTCGTCCTACTTTTCCAACCGTCGGCCATTACGCGGGACACACGGCATGCATTTGCATGAATAACTCTCAATGCCCTTGACCAGCTCATGTGTTTTGACAGTAAATTGGTTTTCCTGGTGACAGCAGATAGCAGCTAATTTTCCGTGTTGTTCCGTTTCAGACACTGGAAGTCTAACTCAATTAAAGCTCAAGTACTTTTTTTTTTTTTTGCTTAATGAATAATGGAGACTTGAAACTGAACATAATTGGTTCTTTCACTTGCTAAACCACGCTTGTGCTTTGTGATATGGAAATGTGTCCTCCAGTGCGTTCGAGAGCCATTTCATAATTCATTTCTCAGGCCGAGCTGTACATTGTCTCAGGAACTTTGCCTTCAAAGTCACATTATAAAAATTAAACTGAAATGCAGAAAGGGAACAAATGAGAAATAATTTCGTCCCACGGATGGCTTTGATGGCGCTGGTAAAATTATTATTATTATTTTTTTAATTCACACAAAAACCCTACAAAAAAAGAACGCCAGACCAAATTATTTTCCATCTAATGGCAGGATGTTTGTTTAGTTTTTTTCTGGGACTAATATGGCACAAGCCCTTGAATCCTACTTTTGTGATCTTAAGTGGTTCCAGCTAACCTAGTTTTCCCCCCTCCTCCCCTCTACTCAACCTCCTGCTTAAAAACTCACATCAAGCGACTTTGTTCCTCTCAATGGGAGTCGGCCTCAGGCAGCCGAAACGTCTTTCCCGCAGATCTGAGTGTCCGTCACACAAGCTCACCTGTGGAGCTCGGCGGAGAAAAAACGGAAAATTAGTTAAAGACAAGCTTCCCTTTCACGGTGGGGTGGAGAGTTTGTGTTGAAAACGAGGGGAATAACGGTTAGCAGATGATTGGGATGGACGGGTGCCAATCAAACGCTGAGGGCGTGAGCTCTGTCTCATCGGAGCTGGTAACCTGAGATGGGCAGGGTCCAGCAAGGAAGACAACAGTCCATCAGCTCTGCTGCCGCCATATCGCTTCACCAATAATCAACAAAGTGCAGTAATTTAAATCAAGGTTATTATAGTTAACTGAAACTAAAACCGAAACAAAAATCATTTTAGTTAACTGAAATAAAAATAAAAACGAAAATTACGAAACTAACTAATGTAGTGTTGCAGAACTAACTGAAATTAAAAAATAAATGACCATGAATTCTTTTTAGTTTAGTTTAGTTTCTGATCCTCCTCCTGACTGTTGATAGTACAAAATGTTTTTGTTTGGATAATCTGGATTGCATAGTGTAATTTGAAACATTCAAAACCAATATCTATTTTTTCTCTCGCCCAACCCCAACTATTGACTGTTATTATCTGAAATAAAAATTAAAACTAAAACTGAAATTGATTGAAAAACTAAAACTATAAACAGACTCTGAAAACAAACTAAAGTGAAATAAAAAAGTGAAATAAAAAACTAATAAAAATAAAAACTAAATTAAAAATTTTAAACTATAATAACCTTGTTTTAAATGCATTTAAATGTATTAGAAATGTGTATTTGCATGTGTGTACAGTATTTCATATGTAACATGCGTTGCCTGAACATGTTCATCTGCAGGGCAACCAATGCATCCATAGATACCTACATCTCTCCAGTCTCCATATTTAAAGATGCATCTATATGGATGGTGTTTTGTATCTTGTAACAAAATGCATTTTGGGAACCTAAGTCTGCCAATATTGCGGTTTTAATGAGTCTGGTGGACCTTGGGGGAGAAAAGCCGAACGATAAAATAAAACTGAATTTCTCACTGAGAACTAGAGCGATGAGGCGCAAGAGGCCACAATTCAAATGTTTGAAAACGGAAAAACCGAAAACGAAACGGCGAAGAGTGAATGTCTCCAGCTTCATTTCATCCAGAATTTCAAAAAAATATTCCACCTAGAATTTTCCAAAATACATCTCACTCTGACCAAGTTCCTCCCTTACTGAAGCGATGAGCCAAAACATAACCTTTATTTGACTGATTGCAAAAGGTGTCCGCTTAATTATTTGTTAGCAGTCACAAAATATTATTAGATCATTCATCGTTTCTTTTAGCGATTTAAATCACAGTGAACATGTGCACTATTAAAAATAAGAAAAATTAAAAAACTCGTTTCAGCATTTCACTGTATGAGGCTTATTCCCAAAGAGTCCAGCTAAGCTTCCAGACTGGCCTGCTTTCAGATCCCAGACATCACAATTCTACTTTTTACCCACAATCCCACCTAATTCCAGAGCCCTTCCGATCCACCCACACACCTACACACACCTTCGCATAGACACACACACACACACACACACACACAACAGCTGTGTCTGGACAGGGATGCAGAAATATCATCGCCCATTTCTCATACGGCCGTCATAAATGTATTTACACCCTGGCTTCAGTCCGCACTGTGGGGGGAGGCTGCAGGTAAGACTAATTACACAGAGCTTTCTCCTCCAGAGAAACACTTAGTATTACAGGAGTGAGGTCAGCTCCATTAAACAGGCCCCACAGACCCGCAGAAATCTCAAGATCCGCCCACATCCACATGAATTACGGCATCCAATAAGGCCCTTTGGTTTCTAAATCAAATACGGTGTCAAGTTTCAGACACATTGATATAAACAACACCTGCTTTCAAATCAACCTTCTTTTTTTAACCACTACAAAATACATTGACAGACTCCATGGCGAAGAAATTGCACTACTTTTTTTTTAACCCTTTAAATGTGTAAGATCACAAATATTCTTAACAGAACATTCTAATGCTGATGTCACAATCACTACTGGTAATTGAAGGTGATGGAGTTCTAGAACACTGACTTAGAATTTAGAAAGAAAAAAAAAAAAACATTCCAAAAAACATACTAAATGCCTGCATGCCCCGAAGGCTTCCTGTGATGTCAGTAATGCAGTGATTTTCACAGTGTTTTGAGGGGTACGGGGGCCTGCTTTCGAAGGGCGTGCACGTTACGAAACACGCACACACACACACACACACACACACACACAGTAGAGCAGTTTAAAAGTCGTGAGTGGAGCTGACCTAGGAGGCTTCAGTAAAACGGCGGTTTCCTTTCCACCGCTTGGAGATGTAGGAAATATTTCAGAGGCGCGACGCCTCCCCGCCTCGCAAAAGGTCAGACAGCCCTCGGCAACGTGCTGTGGCTGTAATGTTATTGATACCCTGCCCCCACCCACCCCCACTTTGAACTGCCGTGACAAAAGTCTCATCCTGGAACAGCTGTACTCCATCATTCCAAGAAGACCCCCCTCTCGCCCCCCTCCCTCGCCTGGAATTAGACACTTTAATGGATTTCCTTGTGTAGCACAATCCCCGGTAGTTTCCAGCGTGGAGAGCATTGCCTCGGTTACTGGAATTCATCAAAGCTTCAAGCTGAAGCTAAGGGGGGGGGGGGGGGGGGGGGGGGGCGGGGTGTTGAGTCAGGAAAGAGAGACCATGTGGAAATTGTGTTTACCCCCTCCCCTTCTCCCATAACGGAAACCACCATTTTACCAACTTCATCAACTGGTGTTACCGCCGTCGTACAGACGTGAAAATGGCGACTCAGGACACACAGTTATGGATAAGGAAGGAAGGGGGGGTGCAGAGGGATGAATATTCCGACCACATTGCAGGTTCGCACCAAGACTCTTCTAATATACAATGCAGTCTATAAATATTTGGCCAGTGACACGATTTGTGTTGTTTTGGCTCTGCACTCCTGCACATTGGATCTGAAATGGAAAAGAGGAAGTGAAGATGGCCGCAGTACAGGCCTGGCAGAGGGGAAGATGTCTATGGGTCACATGGGTCACAGAATGCAAAGGATAAACGAACAAATACCAAACAT